>BGPT01001330.1:11795-86467 GCA_003297045.1 Symbiodinium sp. clade C Y103
TCGGAATCCTATCATCATTGTAATCACACATCAATAATCTCATTAGTCCCATTCATCACGAGATTTTTACTGAAGTACTATTACCCTCTGGTGAACCAAGAGTTTGCTATTGAAAATGGCCATTTATAGTGGATTTTCCCCATGAAAAATGGTGATTTTCCATAGTTATGTAGCAGTTTACCAGAGGGTATCACTCACTAGTGACAAATTTGATCAAACAAACGTATCAAAAAATATCTCAAATTACCACAAATCAGTGAGAATTTAGATCTTAAATGACTAACAATTGGATTCAATCTCAAAATCTCCACTGAATGGAGGTTTCCTGAAATAGGGGTACCCCCAAATCATCTATTTTAATAGGATTTTCCATTATAAACCATCCATTTTTGGGTACCCCCAGCCATTAGGAAACCCCCGAATAGGGGCCAGGACTATGCCGGGACACCGACTGAGACCACATCTCTCCATCTCCGAGATCCACCGTGAAGTCCTTGCGCAACTCGCTCAACGTGGGAAAGAGCTGTTGGCTGTTGAAACTGGTTGAAGAAACTTGGGTATCTACCCTCTGGGAATTTAACATAGCTATTGAAAATGGCCATTTATAGTGGATTTTCCCATTAAACATGGTGATTTTCCATAGTTATGTTAGTTTACCAGAGGGTAATACGCGAAACAGCAACCAAAAAAAACACAATGTTGAGATATATTGAGGATATGTGATGTGTGTGTGATACAACCGAATTGCGGATTACCAGTGCAATGTGGATGTCATCAACAACATCCAAAGAAGACGTGGGGCGTTGACCGGTGCATGGCATTTTTCAGGATAGAATCCCATCACACGACCCAAGTTTCATCTTTCCATCGTGCTGTCCTTCTGCCCAGACTGCAGTGCCTTCGCATTGGCATCTGACCATCCTTAGGTTGCCACAACCAGGTTGGCTCAATGAAGTTTCAGACATAAGGTGGGCCAAATTTAAAGAAAACGAGAAGGTGGAACCTGGATGATGAATCCTGAACACCTGTTTAAACAGTTCCAGATGACTAACTGCTCGATGTTGGTCCCCACAATTTGCACAAACGAGTCCATGCAAAGCATAGTTTTCAGCTACGTTCCCACCTGTGTTGGTTGCCCAATACTCCTATCCCCACGTTTGCTGCTCAAGAAAGGCTCAATTGCTGAATCTTTTATCTCCAAATTCTTGGACAAAAACTCCGCGAGAAGAGGTTGGCAAAACGCACCAAACCCGACACAAAAAGTTGCAAAAACTGAGAGGACAAAAACCGCCAGAAAACATGTTGTAAAAAAGCATGAAAATACTGCAGGAAATGGCAGGAAACCTCGGAACCCCACTGACCCCACTCTTCACTCTTAGCATCGCAAGAACAGCTTCACTTGCGACGCGATCAATGGTTCCAAGGTAGGTGCCTGGGGACATTTCTAGGATGAGTCACTGTGAGTCTGTTGAAAGTCTGTTAAAATCATGGGAGTTTGGTGGTGATCAATCATCGGTAGTCTAATAACTGATAATATACAATGATACTGAATGGTAAATTGGTGAAATAATGAAAAATCAATAATCATTGCGATCAACAATCAATAATCATTGGAATCAGCATGAGTAGCATGAGGGTCCCCAAAAAGATTGTTAAACAAAACGTATTTCCAGCAACCTATCGATGGTGTTTCCCCACAACTTCCGGATGTCCAACGTGTCTATCTATTTGGGGGTTGCTACAGTAGGTAATTGATGATGGGATATGGTCCAAAATAGGTAATCCCAAAATCAACAATTGATCAATACTTGATCCATCATAGCTTATGCATTGGGATCAAGAGTTGAAACCCATAAAACGGGTTAAAACGGGGGATATGGGTTGCTAATATAATTCAAACAAATCAACACATGCTATTTTTCAATTCATGACATCTTAATGGGTCCACAAGCACGGTATGGGGACACTTAGTGGGGGAAAACTTTGACAAAAAGTATGCGGGTCGTCCGAAATTGGGGCTTCCAATCTTTGACAATTTGTGGAAGAATTAAGCGGGACAAAATGCTTTGGATATCTGATATAGATTAATAATATAGATAAATTGGATTTTTGATATAGACTAATATATAGACTAATATGATTTGTGGATATCCTATGTTCAGACAAAGTCAATTTTTGTCATAGTGTTGGTTGTATATCCCATGCTAGTACCATTATATTGACCCATAAAACTACCTTAATGGGGTATCCAAAGCAAACTTTTCTGGAGGTACCTAGAATATGTAATTTGTGGACACAAAAAATAAACAGGAAAAAAACGTCGCACCTTGTGAGATGCATGCGGGTAAACACTCACCCATACTGGGGATATGGTGGGATCTATACTTGGAACTATGTATATATATATATATATAAGCAACCCACATGATGATACTATACTAGGCCAAATATGAGATATATGGGTTAGACATTCAACCATAATGGAGATATAATGGGATGTATAGCTGATAGACCGTGGGAAATTGTGGGTGCCCTCCTATTTTAGGACCCGTCAATATAACGAATATTCTGATGGGATGATAGCTACTAAAATGTGATTGGCAGGTTGACTATAGCAGGTTTAACCATGTTTTGACCCGGACCACTCAAAAGTCGTAGAAACATTCATGAACAGGTTGATGGATGAACACCTGCTGCAAGCAGACCGATGTAGATCCAAAGATCATGTTTCAAGTACTCAGGGTTGCTCCCAACAACTCAGGGCCCCAGATAGGACGTAAATTGGTTAAAGATTCAGAATCAGGAAAATGTATGTTCCCCCACCCCAACTCATTTATCCAGAATACGTAATCCCATTCCAGCTAAATCCCCACTCCAAGACATGATATCCCATCATACCACCATGTTTTCGGGGTAAAATCCTCATTCTTCATGATTTTAAACCCATCCTTTTGCTTTTCCTTGGTTGGATCAAGTTGAATCACCTTCGATCATTTCAGATGGCATGCCATCACCACCCACGGCAAGATCCAGCAGCCAAGGTCTTCCACTCTTCGAAGTCGCCCTCCGGCTGTGGATTCGCCATGACCTGGGAGGAGATTTTCAGCTACACTGAGGTTCCCCTAAAAAGAGAGCTGGGATCTATGGATGTTCATTCCCAAAAAAAACAACATACCGAATATATATATATATATATTAATATATACATAGGGAAAATCAATGGAAAAAGTAGTCGTTGACCCATCTTCACCTGAAATGTCAATCCTGGTTTGGTCAAGACTGACTAAATTGGGGAGATTCACGAACAAGTGATCATGTGCCATGTTCCGTACGTGGAAATCGCACCCCCGATTGAACAGTCCAGGAGCTTGTTCTTTTCAGGTTGACATTGTGGCTACAATGATGGGTTCCTACCGGTTCTACTCACTCATATCCTATGTGCGGTTGGGTTATTGCTATAGGACCATGACTACTAGGATGAATCAGTGATTTTACTGATGACGCACTGAATGTTTTCTGGCCCAACAATCATATGGCTCAAGTCATCTGGGTACTCTTGTCGATGCTTCCAACATCTTTTGGATCGAAGCCGAAACGAAACCTGGAATCATTTGCGTTCTAGGGATGTGAAGCATATGGAGGTTCATCCAAAATCAGATCAGATTATTTTTGAAAGCTATGGTTTTGGGGATCCCTCATTTTAAGAAAGCTTCATATCATCAACACTACATGTTTGGCTGCTAGCGCAAGCACGGAGGGATGCAGCACGGCGCCTCGCACCACAGCGCCACTCTTGGCGCGTGCATGCGCATGAGTTCGCCCGCTAAGACGTCGCCGAAGCACCTGGTATACCAATGGATGGCAGCTTCAATAGGAAAGTGATGATGAAGCATGATAAGCTGTTGGAAATCCCCTTGAAATGGAGGCTTGAATGGGAAAATCATCTACAAGTATGGATAAATTGGAAATTGTCTGTTGCCATGTTTGATGGTTTGATGACCGGAGGGTGACTACCAGGTCGTGGGCATAGAATACTCCTCAACCTGTGAGTAGAACCCTTCTACATAGACCCCCTGGTCGTTCATGCCACTTGGTGATTAGGTTACAAGCTTGTTTATCACTGGGCTAAGTAGCATTAGTCCACTTACTAGTGGAACGAACCAACCTACTTACTAAGTAGGGCCAAGTCACCAGGTAAATCCAACATTTTTGCCCAACAAGAACCCCATCATCAGATGTAAAACCATCAAACTGGGAGCCGCAAAACTTTAAGTTAAGATTGTTGAGATTTCAGGCAATCAACTTCAAAAAATAGACGTTGCTCACATTGCCTCGCTGCTTTAGTGCTTTCAGAGCCTTTCAGACTGGGGAAGTGACGTTCCAGGATGTTCCAGGCGATCAACAATGACTGGTTGAGCCATCACTCCCCCATCGTCCTATGAAGAATGACGCCATAGTCACCATCCCCAAGTTTCAGGTTGATTTTTAATGATTTTTGGGTATATCCTTAGAAATGGGATGATGTAAAATGACCCCCAGTCACGGCTGGTTCATGGGATGGTGCAAATGGCATTGGGTGAATCCCACATTATCAACCATCAACCAGTGTTTTCTGCATATCAACCTTGCAGTGGACACGGCTCTGGGGATACAATGCTGCGTTTTGGATGCCTGGAGAGATTCTTGGGATGCCATCAGTTCCATATCGTGATCGGCCATGGAGCAGATGATCCCCATTATCAACCATTCTTAGCCACTATATATTGATAACGCGGAACAAAAGGCTAAGAATTACTAAGTGTTGGAGAAAATAAGTTTCTTAGCAGATAACTATGTACATATCATTACATATCTATCACGCTTTTCGTTGGATTTGACTTTCCTGCATCTTTTTGGGGCTTGCCGGGTGGCCCCAGCTCCCCACTCATCAGCCCCGGGCACTGGTGGAGCTGCCCTGCCAAACCAAAATCCGCCAGCGCCGGCGACTTTCCGAAGAGGAAGGGCCGGTTCCCGTCGCTCAAGTGCTTCTCAAGGAGCTGAAGGGTCTCCATGTAGGACCTGGGTTTTTGGGGATGATTTTTTTGGGAGGGATATTCGGATATTCTATGGAATATCCAAATCTGAATCTATAAAATTTATATGTATATCTATCTCTATATTCATATCTATCTCTATATCTATATCTATGTATCTAGTGTGTATGTATGTATATATATATATATATACATGTGTGTGTGGCTGAATTCTATCAGTGGGTTGGTTTTGTTGGGAAAATCCACCGTTGAAACCCCATGGGTCATACGCCCAATTGTGAGGCTTTCCTGTGGATTCGCACTGGAATGAAGTCTGGGATTCTATAGGTAAACCAGCAAGAAACGATTTTAACCAACAATGGCCATCTTCATGAGGAAAATGATGACCAAATATGAGATTTTGGGGCAGCCAACAGGTTATGAAAATGATGTTCCTATTTCATCACAATGATATATATATATATATATACATATTATTATCCCTATAAACCCCCATAAGTCACTGGACATTCGATGATTGTTGATCCCAATCTTTTGGATGTTCGGCCGCAGGCCGCAGCAGTGACCAGGCTGGTTGGATGGAATCCACCCTTGTTTCCCTCGGAAAATGATCTACAAATGGTAGGATTCTTCATATGGGGGTCCATCAATGGAGGTACCCCAAAAGCGATGGTTTATCATGGAAAATCCTATGAAATTGATTGAACATGAATGATTTCGGGGGAACCCCATTTTATGAAAACACAATATATATATAATTCTGTGTATGTATATATATATATATATATTATATATCTAATTATATATGTATATGCCAAAAAAGAAAGCTGGCGGGTACTTAAGCTGAAAATCATCCGCCGGTCTAGGGAGATCATCCTGGAGACCTGGGGATGAATCAAGACTCGGGAACCTAAAACCCATTGATTTTTTGGGTATTTGGTGTATTCACTATCCATTCCCCATCCATTTTGGCATATTTTGGGGGAAATTCATTTTGTGACCATCTGGTTCGTGAATCTCATCCTGGTACCAGCAAACTAGATAGTTTTATACCTAAGTCCCACGTAAATCTGTCAAGCAAACTCAACTCTGGGATCATGTGCCGTTGGGAAGCAATGAGAGTTCGGTCCGAAAAGACCACCAATCTCTGAGGATGTTGCCCCATGAAAATATGTCAGGATCAACCAATCCCCATGTGTTGTTGTCCGAATCCCCATGTTATCCAATTGTTTATGAATGAAATCCACATCTTTGAAGGTCCAAGCCACATGCCATCTCATTTTGGAGGGTTGGACATTCTAGCTGGATAAAAATTTTCATCGTCCCATGTTTCAGGCTTATGTAAATCCCCAAGCACACCACATCGGAGTCTTGTCCAAAGGTCTTTTCGATGATGGGAGCCGTGGTCGAGTTGGAACCCACCTTGAGGAATTCTTCACCAATCAAGGGGGGTATAACCAAGAACATCGACATCAGGATAAGAATAGCCCATAACATCATGGTATACATTTTCATCCCAGGTATATCAAGGGGGCTATATGACCATGGGATAATAATGGGGATATGTTTCATGGAATATTGCCAACAATGTGATGTTTTGGTGTCCGATAGTGGGGTATACCCCCATTCTATCGCCATCGCAAAATGGTGATAAGCCTTTGGATTTTGGGGGCACCCTATTTTCAGATCATGTTGGGGTCCAAAAATATGATTCTGGTGTTTTTCCTGGCATCGTGGAGGGATAGCCCAAATAAACTGGAGTATCACCCATGGAAAAGGACATGTACTTGAAGAAAAAGTGAGGATGTCACAAACAAAAATGAACAACGACAACAACAACAACAACAACAACAACAACAAATAAACGGGAAAACCTGCCCATCATGAAGTGTAGAAGCAAGACACACCTTGCTCAGTGCTTGGTGACAACTAACAGCACTATTTGGCGGCTTACGTCCACCGTTACTGTGTGCCCATCAATCCTCCCCATCAACTTATCCAAACTCTTGTCGCTTATTGATAACCCCATTTTCTTTGGTTAGTGACCAACGAACTCAATCTGTCTTTGGTGTGCTTTTGGTCTGTGCCTTTTTTTTGATGCATAGTATCTGCCTTTCTTTTGGGAGCATTAGCGCTGGAAACACCCCAACTTCGGCCCAAACCATTCTTGGCGGCTCTTCCAACTAGAACCAACTATCACTTCTCAGTTGTACCCCAATGCTTCAGCTAAGATAATTACCAACTTAGGGTGTTCAATTTCTGCTGGCAAACATCCAAGCTTTCCTTCTAGAAACACTGTTCGTGTAATGTCTCAGGTTCGTATCCAATGGTGCAGTATTTTCTCGAGGAATGAGCTATCCACAGCAACAAACCATCCCAAACTTGTGGCTTATGATTGTGTATACCTGTGTACCTGAAAAAATGGGATGATTTCCCGCACCCCAATTCGGCCAAATACACTTGGCGAAGGCATATCACCAGTATATTCCCATGGTATTCCCAGTGTTATCCCATGAAATATCCATAATTGATTCCCCGAGGGCATATACCTGGCCAAGCTGCCGTAAAACTTCGCTGCTGCATCCGCTCCTTAAAGCTCTTCGCCATGGCCGTCATGGCATCTGCATCAGGGGAACCTCCACCAGCTGCACCGGGAAGCCAGGAGATTGCACCACGACAACGGTACTTGAATGGGATATGAAGCCAGGGGATGTCAGCATTGCTGGCAACAGCTGCAAATTCACCAATAAAAATCATCGGGCTGTAATATGAGAATGGGATTTAATATGATTTAATATGATTTAATAGCATATAACTATATATAATGGGATTTCATAGAATATAACTATATCCCATGATCCCATTATCACCATTAAATCCCATTATTAATAGAATATCACCAATAAATTGCCATCTGTGCGCACATCAAATGGTGATTTAACGGGCTTCAAACCATTTTCGTCAATTGCCATTTTCGCCGGCGGATCGGATGGTCGCGGTCACCGGGATGTGACATGCGGCTGGGAACAGGTGTCTTAAGGGGCTACCCTCTGGTAAACTTACATAACTATTGTGGGAAATCACCGTGTTTAATGGGAAAATCCACTATAAATGGCCATTACATTACATTACATTGCATTGCATTACAGTACAGTACAGTACATAACATTTTGTAATATACTATATATAATATCTAACATCTCGTAACTTAGGACTTCGTCCAAATCACAATCAACTGTATTATATATATAATCATATATCACTATATAGTGTCAAGAAAGCAGGAAGATCATATGGTGACCCAAGGGTGACTCCCCGAGCTTCACCGACTCTGGGTTGCCTTTGATCCATGAAGCCATGAGGTCTGAAACATAGGATACCCTCTGGTAAACTAACATTTTTCTATGGAAAATCACCATCTTTAATGGGAAAATCAAGTCTAAATGGCCATTTTCGATACCGATAGCTATGTTAGTTTACCAGAGGGTAAACACTAGGAAAAATAAGAAGGTTGATGGAGAAAGTGAGTATCAGCCAGCAGATTTAGAGGTATCCTATCTTTAGACACACCCATATACATAACATCCCCCATGGTTGCGTTTGGAGTCGCACCTGAACAAAACTCCGCCGCAGCGCGCCGTGCGAAGACCTCCGACGAAAGAGCAGACGAGCTGCTGTACCAACGAAGATGCATCATCCACTTGTTACCTGCCAGTATGGAATACGGATCATGGTGGTTCAAGGGGGAATTTGACCAACAAAATTTGGGATAGAATGGGATATTTCATGGGAAAATATGACCAACTTCATATATTATGTGGCTTGTATATAACATTCAATACATGGATGACTACACAGTGTAATGTGGAAAATGATGATTAACCATCAAATGTGCGTTATACCATTTTCAGACAAACCCTGGATCATGGCCAGGAATTTGCATAAAATGACCAGGGAAAATACCTGGAAAAAAGATACGTACGCAGTGAATTTGGATATCCCAGCCCCTCATATAAGGAAATCTGCTCCAAAGGCACCAAGCACTCTCTATGAAAAACACAGCTTTCCCTTACACCCAAAAGACTGCACAAGTGCATTTCCCCTCTTTACACTTGCTATTCAAAAGGTATAGCGAATTCTTGGACACAGCCAAATGAGCAGTGTTCAAAACCCGCAACGGTTGTACTGCCTGCCACTGCCCGATTAATAGGATTTCCCGCAATGGATTCTGATAATCCCCAATATATTGGATAGTATAATCCCATATAATCAACCAACAGAGGTTAGGTCACACTGCGCAAACAACCTCAAACTCTTCACACCCATCCATACCCAGCTACCCCATTCATCTCCAAACTCTTCAAGCAGCTCTGAGATGAATTTCGAAACGGCCCCAGGAGGATAAATACTTCGCTCGGGGAAGCGTTTCTCCATCTGTTCCATGATGGGTGTGCTGTCCTGCAAGCCCTCTCCATCAGGCGTCACCAGCGTGGGAACCAGCGGCAGTTTGGCATATTTCTGGTGCTCCTGCATCCGTTCGGCCGAGTTCCGCACCAGCCACTCGTGCGGGATCCGCTTGTAGCGGAGATAGGATCGCACCTGCCATCGAGCTTCGGGAGCCCAAAAAGAAAAAGAACTCACCATCGTAGGAAATGATCCAAACACACATTTCTGCGCTTCTCATGATCCATATATCTCTTCATTCAAAAGAATGCTTGATACAGATACAGTTCTATATGTACAACATATTCTAAGATTCTATCTGTTCGGTATACAGTATACATGCAATCTGTATAATAACTCTATATATATATATACATAATTATCTATATATACAGCAAGACCCGACACACATGCGGAAAAAAGCAATTCAACTCTAAAATAGATTAAAATAGTAGTGGTAAATTGACCCGTTCTTCATCTTTCTGGGTAGTTACTATATATATATATACAAATTGGGCCCCCTAGATAGCCAAGTTAGTTTATAATTGAGGTCGTGGGGTTGTAATGGGTTGTAAAATGCCATAAACCCACAAACATAGCACAGGGGCAGCACCTTGCAAGTTTGTCCTATATATCTGGTGTTTTATTGCTATCATCATGATCATATATATATATATATATGTCATACACTAGTGTAATAGTAATACACCTTATATATATATATATGTGATATAAATTTATATAACATCCCTTTAATTCTTAGATCTTCCTTTACCATTCCCAACAAAATCCCGCCAAAACGCCTTGACGCTGTAGGGCGAGCCATTCGCACCAAAGAGGCGCCATCCATTCGCATCCGGCGCCATGGCAAGATATGCGACACGTGGCGAAAATGGGGGCCTTGGTGGGACCCCTGGGCCTACGAAACCATAGGAAAACCATGGGAACACCATGGGAAAACCATGGGAAAATGGTACATTTAACCAATAAAAATGGGGATTTCATGCGATTTATAGCGGTTAAGAAAGAAATGACCCAAGGTTACTGGAGAAATAGTGGAATCGACCACAAGCGGATGGTGGAGTTGGGGGTGTCCTGGGGTGGCACACAGCAGCAAGGACAGACCAATATAATGGGTATCTTAGGATCATCTTATGAGTTCATCTAGATTCGTGTGACCCTGTTTTTTGTCGCCCTCCAAATAAATGAAGACTCATGTCAAAGTTGTTTAGACCGTAAAATTGAGATGGGTAAGGTTTGATAGTAAGAAGTGCTACCCAATACCTGTGACTTCTGCAAAAGTTCCAAGTTTTGCGCTCGACCTTTCTGCTGAGATGACTTATGGCTTGTCATGCCTTGTCTGGTATGATGTCTCATGGCTACATTGATGGGCCATAGAGTCAGTGAACTAATCAGAACATGGCTTATAATTGGGATATCCTGGTTTATAACCCACTTGCTAGCCAGTACCACTTGCTTCATCGGAGCCAAGCTGGTCGCAAGGTCTATCAATCGCCGTCATGCAAAAGCTTCTCTTTTCGAATCACCGCTCGCGGCCCCAAAAAAACTAGATACCCTCGGGTTGTTTCGCATCGCCATGGAAAATAACCCATGTGTAGATGATTTAGCTCTGAAATATGACAATGATCCATCGCTATGTTGAATAACCAGAAGGTAAAGGGAAGTTGTAATTCGAAATCATCCATTTCTCAATCCAAAGTCTGCCACATTGGGATGATCTAAGGGGAAAGAAACCACTTGCCTCAAGAATCGGCCAGGGGGGGATCATTATCCCAATTTTCGAACGTAAAACATGTGAATACATATGAGAATCCTATGGGTTTTGTCTGAAAATCGGGTACTGTACCTCTAAATCATGAATTCCACTGATTTATCAACCATCTTCCTATGAACATGCCATCTGTGGGGTGTATTTTCTCGTCCACACCCCCGCCATGCGGAAATTTCAGGGCGGCACTCATCGAGGAGATCGGAGCGGAGGAAGCAGTCCCACAGCGCCTTAGAACTGGGAGGGGATGAGAGGATCTGATTTTTGTTTTAACAACAAATATACATGTACATACATACATGTATATATATATATACATATATATTTATATTACAATTATATAATATATACATATGGTTTAACCCTTACAAGAGGAAAAATTGATTGTCCTTTTGAAGAAAAACATGTGGATCTTCACCAGAACTGCACCCCTCCGGGGCGCTTGAAGCGGTCAAATCCAAGGCCCATTTTTCGACGGACCGATGAATCGGACATGGCTGGGATACCAAGGAACTCATGGGGATGTTCCTGAAAGCTGCAGAAGTACCCCCCCCCACGGGTCCTAACCCTGCCCTTGTGCTGCCAGGAAACCCTCCTCTGACTTCCGTCTTGTACAACTTGCCAGACGTCAGGGTCCCCTGTCAGAGTCTCATTTGTGACTTGAGCTGCCTGGACCTCAAAGCCTGGAGAAAAATGAACCCCCCAAAGTATGTAGAAGAGTTGGAAACTTGGAAATTCCCCCAGTCATAGATCACTTTCCCATTTAAATATATATTTGTATATGTATGTATCTCTATATATATATATGTATATATATATGTATATATATATATATATACATGTATATATATATATATGTACATATACATAGCCATTTAATCATTCATAGGGGATTTCCCATTGCCACGTTTGATTACCGGAAGGCATCCATACCCAGCTTAGCCCCACTGAACCGCGCCTTCAGAAGTGAGAGGACGTGGCCAAATTCGAGGAGGACCTGGGAAAAAATGAAGATGGTGGACCAACCGCAAGGGGGACCTAAAAAATTGTCCAACTCAATATTATATTTGGGTGTGTCTTATCTAGATAGAATGGAATATGGATTTATGATGGATAGGTGACAGTCAGATGATAAGGATAGATGATATGGATAGATGACCAACGAAAGTAGAGACATGTAACCAACCGGAAGAAGGATTGGTGCAACAAAACCAGAAAAAAAAAACTGGAGATTAAACCAAGAGAAAGTTAAGATTCAACCTTCGAAAACGGGGCATGAAAACCATTTTTTGGGAGGTCCGTTATGTTTCTTCATCGGGGGTCCTGGGTCCAAAAAGCCTTCTGTAGTTGAGGTCACCAGTTGCATCCCTTTTCATCACCCTGTTGCATGCTAACAAAGAGGGGATCCTTAAATGTCAACATAGTTTTTTGATCCTGTCCCCCATAAAAATTACATCAAGTTCGGGATGCACCGTAATTGACATGGTGCAAACCCTCCTGTCTTCAGCACCAGCGCCTCTTCAGACAACTTTGGTTGATGTCGCAGAGCCGTTTCCACCACATCCATCTGGCGGTAATCAATCCGTGCAGATCATTTGGGTGCGACATGCCCAGGAAAATCTCTATATATATATATATCAAAAAGATGGGATGGGAATCAAAATAGTTGAATACATGGTACCCTCTGATCCATTTTCAAACAATTTCAAACAAATCACATGTTCTTGGCCCCCAAATCAGCTCCACTAGTCCACATTTCTTCCCAGCTCCGCGCCTGCTTCATGCATTCCTCATAGTGAGAAACCACTCTGGGCCCTGGTGCACACCAAGAGTTAAGTGCACTTTCCCATCAAAACGAATCATCGAATCATCGTTTACATCAGCGGATCTGACTCGGTGATTCGGAAAAATCAAGACGCACGCACTGTTTTTATTGTGCACCTCATTGCGGAAAAACGCTTGATGGTTTGTCTGAAAAAATTAGGAGAACACCGATTGCTCATCAAGGGATCATCCAATGTTTGGGGCACTGAATATCAAAGAATTACTTGATGCCAAGCAAATATCTTAAGTGTTTCCCCTGTTGGAGAACTGCATGAAAATGCAAGAAATGCGCATGGTTTTGAAGCCACCAACCAAAAAGGACATACTATTGCGCATGGAAGAAATCCTGCACCAGTTTGCCAGTTGGTAACTATTGGGAACACAATTCAACACTGCAAATAATGGGATTATAAGGGGATGTTTACCATCTACCAACTGGTGCAGTATCGCAACCATCCACAGTATTACCCAGATTTATCAGTTTATATCCCATGTATATTCCAAGAATCATTATTGAATCACTACTAAACACTATCAGGTATCTCCATGATATCCCATGAAATTCCATGAAATCTCAATGTTTTCATGGTTTAACCATGGTTTAAGCATGGTTTACCAAATCAACTTCTTCCCATTGGACAGAAAATCAACCTACACCTGGACACCTGGCCGCCCGGCCGGATGCCTTCAGCTGGCGAAGTCTGGTCCTGAAACTCTTGGGCGCACTCACGCAGCAGCCTGGCTACCAACGAAAGTGGGGAAAAATGCGTTTGACGTCTGATAAAGAGGTTGAAAAATAATCATAATACATAAGAACAAGAATAATAACATCTAAAATAATGCTAATAGTAATAGCCAGCCTACTAGCAAGAAATGACAAAAACACGAATTGAACTGTTAAACCAAGAAACAATATTTGCTCAAGATATGACGGAACTTTCTACAGGGAGCCATGCAAAATGAACATCATACACACCAAAGTTCGGTTTGAAAGATGATATACCGTATACCCTCTGGTAATCAAACATGGCAACGGAAAATCCACCATTTAGTTCGGGGATTTCCAATTGCCACGTTTGAGCAAACCGGAGGGTACTCCCAGTTGCCAGAAGACACAGTTTGGTCCGGACCCCCACTGGGCCTCAGTATGTTGGAGGGGCAACCACAACTGGGTGACGTTGAAACCAGGCTGAATGAGATATCCCCTGAAACACTTTTTGGTTGGTGCTGTTAGTACTGTAATCCAAAAATTGCTAGGGCATATCGAGCAAGTTTCATGATAGAAGTGGTGATACACTATGTTAGTTATATCATATCATGATTCCTACCCACATCCAAGTAAGTCCAAGGATGGTTTTTTAAAAAAATAGCTGGGCGTATAGCCATGTTTTTTATTTGGGTGGGGTCATTTCTCTTCAAGCACCATAGGTGGAACGTCTTTAACCACCCAAAACTCCAGAATTCACTGCCAAGTTTCCTTTCTAATGATTGGCAATATCAAGAAATCAAACCTAGCTGGAAGGAAATAAGCCTCATGACATTGACGCCCCCCAGTTATGTTTGTTGGTTTATAAACCCATCAACTAGTTCATTGTATACCCCGTATACCGCAATAAGCAAGTGAACTATATCAACTTTGCTATCATAAATCAGCTATAAATCCCATTAAATGCCCCGTTTTCCTATGGTTTCGTGGGCCCGGGGGGGCCCTCACCATTTCCAAACCCAGACCAGCACCTCAAGGCCAGGCTGGTTTGTTCCGACTCATCCGCCTGTGGGCCTCATCCCCACGGAGGTCCCTAGATACATCTGGCACAGTCCATGGGAATTCCCACATTTCTGTCTGTAAACTAATTCTAATTCCCCATCATTAAAGAATCCAGTCCTCGCATCACTTTCTGAATAGGTGTGTCCCCTAACAAAAAAAAATGACCGTTGGTCATGATAGATAGACTATTTAGATATGACTATCTTCCCATATCTTCCCCCTATCATGTACCCTCCGGTAAACTAACATAACTATGGAAAATCACCATTTTTAATGGGAAGATCCACTATTTCTATGGCCATTTTCAATAGCTATGTTAGTTTACCAGAGGGTAGGATGTTTGTTGATTTGCCCCAAAGTTATCTTTTTGAGTTGGACTCTATCCCTGGTAAGACCTGCTTGGTGGGGCCAATCCATACCAAAAAATGTCCACATGGCAATGAGGATTCTCCAATGTCTACAAGGTGGGCCCTCTCACTTCTAAGTTGGTTTATAGACCACAGTGACTAGTTCCATATATCTACCCATAAACATCCATCAACATCCATCAACATCTACAAATCCCCCATAAACATCCACAAACCATAGACTTCACCTGTAAACCATGGAAAGCTGTGCTCAAAAGCACCATCTGCGCGGCCGTCAGATCCATCCAGTATCCATTCGCTATGGCTTCCTGGGGGTCCACGCGGAAGCCCCAAGAGAGCTGTGCCTTGTGGCTGAGCCCCCGCTGAGCCCCGGCTCAACATGGGGGGATTGTAGGCAGTAAACGACAATCCTTCGAGCAAAACCTCCTCAAATTTTGAAAATAACGGGCTTGGGAGACTCCTATGTCTGGAGGCCTAAGCTGAAACAAACAGCTCTAAGGATGCTGCGAAAGACCATGGACGTTTTGTAACTCGTCCGCGAACCCCAACAACCCACTGGAAGTCTTTTTGAGGCCAGGACTATACATCCCATGATGACAAAGCTCACCAGGGGTACCAGAACACCTCAGGCGTGTAGAAATTGGGTTGGCTTTCCGTTCAGAATCGGGTGAGTTTAGATGGGTTTATGCCATACAGATGGCTCTCTGGAATTGGTTCTTGTTGTTCTTTCTCGGCTAGAACTGTGGATTTGGATAATTTGCTGTAGATCCCGTCCCACGACTGCGAGGAAAGTATGATCAAACCATCTCAAACCCCAGCCTCTACCGAGAGTGGAAATGTTCCAAGTTGTAGCATGAATTGTTGCAAGAACATTGAACGGCAATTCGTAGGTGGTATCCAGACCCCAGTTTCTACCAGTGGCCTGTGCCCACTCAATGATGTCAACGTCACTACTGTCTTCCCATCAGCCTGAAAACTCCGGCTTCTAAAGACGATTTCACAATTAAAAATCGGGGAAAATACAAGATCGTATAAGTATGTGAACATATTGTATACATATAATATTAAGCATTCAGTATATTCTGCAGTTACATATCATTATGTAAATATATATAAACATATGTATATATTTTTTGCATGTGTATATATTCATATGTATACATGTACGTATATATACATATCTGGTACTCTATTATCATCTATATTGTATACATCCTTATGGTGTATTGTCTAAATATCATTCCCCTGGTCGCCGAGCCACTGGTGGTCACATCCTCCCGGTCCATCTCTTCGTTCAGCACCAGCGGAAGGAAGGCCACGGCCACCTGAGCAACGAAGGCAGCTCCAACGGTGCAACTGGAATCATGGCGATTTCACAAACAAAAATGTGTGTGTGTGTGTCTATATACATATATATATATATATATATATGATCGATACGTAGATATTTACTATGACTAGGTATGTCTCTGTGTGTGTGATAGATGTATTATGTATACAGATATATATATATATATATATATTCATATGTGATATATTGTTTTAATGTTATGAGAATATATGATGTGTATGTCTATGTATATATATATATCACGACGTATCACGAATCATTTTTGGTCTCAAAAAGGAGAATACCCCGGTGATCTTTTACAGTACGTTGATACAGTACATCCCAGGCAGCACTGTGGGTGTGATAGCTGAAAACTTCGAAGCCACTCCCAAATTGTTGAAGAAACCCAGTTTTTGCAAAAAACGAATGAACGTAACTTTGATATATAATATAACATAATAATATAACCACAATAATTTGATTTGTTCAGGAAAATACTGAAGGTTGAGGTACGCCCCCTTTTTTCAGTGACTCTAAGGGAAAATCTACGGTTGAAACTATGCTTTTTTCCCATCAAAAATATAGGCTTTAGTTTCAACTTTCCAGTACTGGTTGGTCAAGAACAGATTTCCCAGTTTATCGATTATGATCATCCCCAATGTATAATACTGGTTTGTACAATCCCCGAACTAATTATCAACCAACCATCAGAAATCACTTATCAGCCAATGTTTTCGATTGTTGACAACATTAAAACCTCTATAGATGAGAATCCAATCATTGTTGAAACCATGAAAACCTCTATTTCATGGCATTTCATGGTTGAAATCATTCTAAAATGATGGTAAAATCCCCATATCATCATCAACCAATCAACCAAAAGGGCCCTGACCGCATTGCCCAGGCCCAGCGTGAGGCCCAACCTCGAAGAGTCACCGTTGCAACGGCCATTGTTTTGCAGACCAATGGAAGAATAGAAGATAGTCATATAAAACTAGGTGTGTATAATTAATATATATATATATAGGTATCTACCGTATGTGTATCTATATTATGTAAATACAGATTGTATTTGTACACCTCTGTCTCTGTCTCCATCTCTATCTCTACCTACCTTTCTATTCATCCATCCATCCATCCATCCATCCATCCATCCATCCATTCATCTATCATATGTCTATGCGCATATGTACGCATATCTATACATGTATATGTGTTACATGCATCATAGCCTACTCCATTGGAAAAAAAGATGATGTTTCATGGGATGAGAGTCCCCCTTGACCAAATTTTCAACCCATGGTGATGTGGTGAACATCGGAAGGTCTCAAAGGCACTATGATTCAACTGCACCCCCAAAAGGTACTACATTCCAGTATGTAGATCAACAAAAATATGGGAAATCAAACACGTATAGATGATTTTCCTGCCGGAACCATGTTTTCTTCTATATGGCTCTGTTAATTTGATGCAGAGTAAACCCAAAACATTGGTTGATCATCCATTTGTGGATGATTAAAATCCTTGGTGAATCCGAAATTGAGCAGCGTTCAAAACCCTCTGTCTTCCCTTCATGGTTGGTTAAGAACGGGATTCCCCGTCATGGACTGTGATAGTCCCCAAGATACTGGCTCGTATAATCCCCCAAATAATCATCAACCAACATGTGGGTAAAACAATCATAAACCACCCATTTGGGAATGGTTTCTATATACCACCTATAGAAATGGTGAGTGATTGGGGATGGTTTAAGTATTGTTTGACCAACATCAATGAAGACTCCGACGTTTCTCCACCCCCGGGACCCCGACAGAAACGGCAACGGAAAGCTGGCGGAAACCGTCGAGCTTCGCAGAGCTGCTACGGCCAGGAGCAACAGGAACCTCCAGTCCGAAATGGGAACCATGGCTTCATATTGGGAAATCTATCGAGAATCTATCGAGAATCTATGGAGAATCTATGGAGAATCTATGGAATACATAGTAAATCTATGGAATATTGAAGGAAATCTATGGAATATACAAGGAATTATAGAGACTTATGGGGATCTATAGGGATTTATATGGATATATTTGGGATACAATGGGAGAATATCAGACACACCCAACGATCAAGTTGCCATATCGCATTCTTGATCCCCATGATTCTGAGATTCCCATGATTAAAAAATGTCATACCCGATACCCCTGTGATTGTTGATGATATCCAATTGTTTGGTCACTATGTTCCATTGTAAATCGATACACAACTATTTATTTCCCATGTATATCTGGCTGAGCGCGTTTCAAATAGAAGATGTTGCCAAAAAAGACCGATTCACTAACAATATCTTCTAATGGAACTGTGGTGGGTGCGGGAGAAGCATTTCTGATATAGAATCCCATAGAATCCCATAAAAATCCCTGACCATTACATATAAACTGCAGAACTCAAACAGTGTCAGATTATTGTTATATAACTCACCGCCAATATCGTTCCTCTCTTCCCACACCCTGGGGAGCCGGGCTGAATCAAGCCCACCAGAATCCCATAGACATCCGCCTATGGCGATGATCTTGGCTGAGCTGAAAAAAGGTCATGTTACCCTTTGGTAAACTAACATAGCTATTGAAGATGGCCATAGGAATAGTGGAGTTTTCCATTAAAAATGGTGATTTTCCATAGTTGTGTTAGTTTACCACAGGGTACTGGTGCTCAGTAGGGAATGCGGGAATGGGATGATTGTCAATAGTTATGGATTGGATCATTCCCCCACTCCCCACTAAGCACCAGTAAGTGGGTGGATTTTGCCACCAAAAAACACATAAGATTTTACCAGGAACAAATGATGTCTAGCCATATTTGGCCAACATAAGTAATATTCTCTGGCCTGATGTCAGCGAGAATCCACATTAAACCATAGTTTTTGGCATCTAATTGCGGGACGTCATGCCAGGATACTGATCGACCCAATGGTTTGGTTATTTGGTGTTGTCCCATACCCACCAGGCAAAAAGAAACATGATTCCTTCATTTCGGATGAAATGGGACAAAAAAGTATCTGATTGGACATTGAACATCTGTTTGTGTAATTTGGGTATGTAAAGCTTTTCTTGCAAGCAAATCCTCTTTGGATCTTGTTATCTAATTGAAATTCAAGATCCAAGACCAACGACTATCTAACTTTATAATATTTACGATTTTACTATCTTTGAATCTTATTTTCTGGCTATGAGTCACAACCCTGGTACCCTAGGTACCCTTAAATAGATTGTTTATGGATGTTTATTCACCCAACTATGGTAATAATAGGTTTTTGACACATCCCGATCTGATTATCATAGATTTCTTTCCTGTCGATCTGCAGGTCATCGACTGTGCTGACCAATTGTCCGCACAACCACATTGATATATGAACAGTTTACCTTGTTGGTGAATTCTAATGTGTAAACATATATATACATATATTTACTACGGTAGATGCAAATCAAAGCACTTAAAAGTAAATCCAAATGTAAATCTGTAGACTGTAAAAAATCCAATATAAATCTATAGATATGAATCTCTATATTTGTCTATACGCATAGAATGTGGACATAGTTCCCCCGCACGCCAGTGTTCCTGCAGAGATCACAAAAAAGGCACGCACCTGCCCGGGATGCTGAAGTTCCACGCCCGCAGCTGTTCGTACCAACCTCATTTTGGATCACTGGAGGATGGCCAAAAAAAGATTGCGACTGGATATCTACATATATAGAAATATGTATATATATATATATCATATTATATGTGTATATACATAGATTATCATAGATTACATAATATGTGGAGTAACCGTACCCTCAAAAAGATAGCAAAGTAAAATCCGACTGAAATAGTGATAAATAGTTAACTTTTCTGTGTTTTGGGGTGGTGCTATATACAAATCTATATTGCGGGGCCATACTTGTAATATATCTATACCCCCGGGAACCTTGGACATTTCTTATAGGTTGTAAACCCGGGTGTATACCCAATTAAATAGCCAGTTGTATAATCACTTATATTGCTCATATGAGCGATACGACCGGGTGCTATAACATTTTATGATGTAGCTGGGTAGACGTAGGTTACCATGTCTGATCATACAATGCCAATGATGTGCCAGTGGTTGTTCTTGTCAAAACTATATTTCTCCTTTTATTGCTGGTCTGGAATTTACTTCTCATGTACAGCAACCTCAAAATAACAAGTTGGACCCTTGGAAATTGTGGACAAACATGATCCATAGCATCCTGGAACACTGTTCTATTCTGGTAAAGAACTCTCCAAGTTGGCCAGGGCATTTGAGACAATGTAACACCCACAAAATTCATCCAAATACCATCCACATTGGTGACTTTATTGATCTCCAACTTATACGTTGGATATGGACCCCACTTACAAAGTGGGTAACAACCATAGTATAAGTTGGTTCTATGCGGCTTATACCCCAGTCCTCAACCTGGCTGATTCACCACGTCCTCAATGGCTCCACGTCTTCAACGGTCCTTGGCAGCCCTGCAACTGACCCGCCATGGCGGGAGGCAAGACTGCAGCCGCCGCCAAGAAATGCCTCGGATCGTGGGAAGAGTCATCCATAGTTTTCAACCACCATTCATTCAATGGATTGGTTAATGGGAAATTAATGGGACGTTGGTCATGATAGTTTAATAACATTAATAACTATAATAGCCATTTTCAACTATTAATTTCAACTATTAATACCCATTCAATGGATTGGTGAATGGGAAAATTTAAAGGAAACCATGGATTTTTCCATCAAATATAGGGGTTTCCGGTTTCAATTTTCCCTTAAACCAATCTACAGTAGTGATTCATGTGATATATGGGAAATTAAATTCCCATATAAAGTAGGGTATGAATGGGATATTAATGGATATTAATGGCTTAATATATGAATAACATATGGGTTAATATGATATCGAAATGATTCTGGGATATAATATAGTGGGATATCAATGGGATAATATGGGTTACCCTCTGGTAATTTCAGAGTTTGCGACCTAGAAAAATGGCCATTGAGTTTGTTGATGTTTACCGTTGAAAAATGGTGGATTTTCACTAGTTATCTTAAGTTTACCAGAGGGTACCACCTTGGAGGACTGACCGGCACCAGGGGTAGCAAAGCCAGGCACGCGATCCGTGGGATGATCGTCCCAGCAGGTGACCCCGGCGGTGAAGTCACTAGGAGCAGCGGAGAACCGCATGTTTGAGACCCTCTGATGTCATAGCTGGAAAATCACCCAGCAATAGTTCCATGATTTTTGCAGCGAACTAAACCTCCATTTGTATAGTTTGGGGATTTTCCAGCGGCCACGTTTGATGACACCAGAGGGTATAGTCCAATGATTTTCCCATATCCCAATGAAATCCCTAAGCCTATAAGTTCCCTTTTGTTGTTGGACCATTCTTCAGATTTTCATGGGGTGGGGAAAGAATCCCAGTGATTGACCACGTCCCAGCCGTTCTGATGCTCCGTCTGGCTGGCGTACCCCATGGGCTCGCGAGTTTTCGCCTCGGGACCCAATGGACGCTTGGACGCTCGCGGTCCAGGTGCTCCGGTCGGCAGAAAAAGCACACGTTTGAGGTACCAGCAATCAATTTACATTACTGGGTAACCTAACATGATCTGGGTAAAAGCATGATCTGGGTACCACCTTACAATACTTTACCAACCTGATAATGATAGGCCCCGTTTTGGGAGATTTAGCACGACGAACCATCATTCCAGTGAGGGAGAACAGTGAGGTCACTATAATTCAAACAAACAGAATACTTGCAATGATCTCAATAAATGTGGTGGTTGTAAACTGCAAAGTTCCAGAAATATTCCCTTTTTCGCGGGGTTAAAAACCCTATTCTACCACTATTTCAAGTGATGTATCTGGGTAAATTATAGTAATTCACTAACCTGAAATAAGACCATTTAGGGATCATATCCATTATTAACCATATATTCCAGTGAGGTCGCAGTGAGGGTGAGGTCGTTATAATTTACCTAGATGTATGTAACAGTTCAAGACGGAGGGATCCTGTATCTCTCCACTGCTTCTCGATGAATTCCCCCATTTCTTGGCGAATCTTAGACACCCGTATCGTCCCCAACAAACCATCAAAACACTCAGCTCTCCTTAGCATCAATGTGGAAAATTCAGGAAAAATTGGTGTTCCCTATTGTTTGTTCCCCCACATGGCTTTGTCTGAAAATAAGATACAGTACCTCAAAATTCAATGGTTTATATCATTTTATATCATTTTCCCGTTCAAACGGACTATTTTGGGACATAATTACCACATTTTCAGACACACCCACATGAAAAAAAATACCCCCCGGCTGGAACCCCTCCAGATGGTGAAAGGCACGCCCAAGGTCATCGGCAATGCGATCGCCCAAGAGCCTGGCCGCCATGGGTGATTGGAATGATATTGATGGTAGTTGATGGTATCAATCCGAATCAGAAACGCAATTGTGAGAAAGGTACATGTCAAAAAAAAGTATGCTATATAGTTTTTTCTTTTTTTTTTAAAGGTAGGTTTATACCAGCCATTCTTGGTAAGCCACTTTTTGGTTTTACCACAGTGTATGGCTTTTACTAGGATCCTTATCAATTCATATTGGTATGATCACCCGCAAAATCGGAGAGCTATCATCCAACTACAAGACACAATAATAAGCCAATATGCAGATGTTACTGTACCTCGCAATTTGATGGCTGATCATCATATTTCCGTCGTATGTATTATTCACGTACATATTATGTCATAGATATATGTATACATAATATATATATATACATTGTCCCCATGATTACTCAGTTTTTTGCTATAGATAGTTTGACCCACCCCCATCTTCCCCGGATTTTTGGGCAAAACCCCGGCCACCTGGCGAGTTCAAGATGATCAGCGGCAGGATCCTTCCGATGGGCGGCCAAGCTGTGACTTCACCTGGGCTGGATCTGACCATCAAAACACTGGTGCTTAGCAGGGAATGAGGGAATGACCTATTAGATCACCATTAAGTTTACACTCTGGTAAATTAACATGGACCCTGGCAGATAGGGATTGGACGATTAGTTTCCTCTAAGAATAGCTATTCTCAGGGTCTATGTTAATATACCAGAGGGTATCATCCCAGCAACCCCCAGCAACCCTACTAAGCACCAGTAAGAACATGGGGCTCTCGCCAGAAAAACATGGGGATTTGGGAGATGAAGAAATCCAAAAGTGAAGGTTTTAACCATCTAAAATGGGGATGGGACCAACGCAAATGGCGGATGTTGAGCACTGAAAATGGGGGTGTAACTAACCAAAATGCGGAGTTGGACAGAGATAGGGATTTAACCGACAAAGACGGGATTTAAGCACTGGGTGTGTAGATTGAACCAGTGACAAATGAATTTAACCAAGAGAAATGAGAAGTTAGATCGAATAGGGAACAAATAAGATCAATATCGAATCGAATCCTTCAAAGATAATCTTCATTGCAAGTGGCTTTTTCTGAAAAAATAGGGTACCCCTAAATTCCGCGGTTAATAATCATTTTACCCATCACAATAGCATTTTTGGGGCATGCCCCATTTTCAGACACACCCAAGTAATATCAAGTAATTAGAAATCCACAATCCCAAAATTCCAGCTTGCAATGGGAGGCGTTGGGGATCCTCCTGCGAAAGCACCCGAAAGCGCCGCCGCTTTTTGCGACGGCACAGCAACATCATTGGCAGCACTCCGTCGGCACGAAGCGAATCCGACCACGTTGGATTGGTCGGGCGATTGCAGACTATACAATACATATATGTTTTGTCAGTCAAGTGGTTTTCAGTCATTGAAACCGAATGATCTCACGCTAGAAATGGCCCAGGAAAGTTTCTGATCATGATATCTTGACTTATATCTGAAGTGGTTGAAAATTCCAGCTGTAGTTGGTCCTTTCCCCACTGGTTGGTCGAATGTTTGGCCATGGAAATTGTATCACGAGACTGCGCTGATGACGTCGGTCATTACCTGAATGTTTTGTAAGACATATCTACATGAGTCTGGACAAATACCAAATACTGGTCATATACCCATGTTCCTAGTAAAACGGATCGATTCATTTTAGGGGGCGATATGGATGATATCTAATCATATTTAATCTTTGATCGGCGGATGGGTTCATTAAACATATGTCCTAAACTTCATATAAATTCCGGATTTTACTGAATTTTACTAAATGTTTACACCAACTAGTTCCATGTGCACCATGGATATTTCGAGGCTCCTCCGACTCCACTACGGACTGGCACTACATGGCCCTTCTGACTCACTGTCGCTGATGGGCCTCGGTCCAAGTCATCCAGTTGCCACGTGACGTTTCAAAGATGCGGAGATGGACTTGGTAAGATCCCTACTCAAATAGTAACAATTCTAACTAAAATCGGCATCTTGTTGGGGATGACTCTATGTATGTATATATATATATACTAAAAAAGAGTATAAGAACAGGTTCCAAAATTCTATGGAGTGGACTTTATTTTTCTGCATCTTTTTGGGCATTGCTATGGCGCTGTGTTCTTCCTGCCGGGTGACGTTAAGATTTCTCTTGTCTCCTTCTCGGTCATTTCCTTGGCGCAGCAATGGATAGGGATGTAGCCACCACTGGGGGAGTACCCTCCGGTAATTCATCTGTTTGCTGTGGGAAATGGTTCATTTATAGAGGATGATGTTTACTTTTTTGCAAATGACAATTTTCCATGTCCATTCTGAATTACCAGAGGGATTAGACTGGAAAAAGGCGCTTTCAGCAGCAATCCACATTGATTTCCCCCAAAAACGAGGTCCTGTGAGTCCTGATTTGCCAGAGACACTTACCATCAAGGATGATACAAGTAACAGCAGCAACAGGAATCATGAGGGGAAATAAGAAACTGGGAAATCTCTACTTTCCCAGCAAAAAAGAGAGATAGACGTGATGCAACCAGTAGGAAAGTGAAGAAGGATCAAACTAAACTGGTTCTGACTGATGTAAACACATAGCATTGGGGTGAGATTTCATCCTACAACCTGCCAACAAAAGGGTGTATAATTTGATGCAAAGTGAATATGGATTGATAGATTAGAACAGATATCAAACTGCGATGGAGTTGGCATGGGTTTTCAAAAAACTCTATGGAAATGTGTATATTATGTGTATATATATATATAGATACATATACACATGTATGTACACATGAGACCAACAAGTCTCAACTGGGCTGGTCAGTTTCAGGAGTCTGCCATTTTCTGAAGCCTTGACCTATCACCAGTTCCATTTGCTGCCTTGCATCGCTCAAAATGGGATCCCGATAATAATCACCTTGGCATCAAGGGATGCAGTGAAACATGGGTAGATCTGATCCCACACATGAATATAATTCAGGCGCCTGACAAGCAGAACGTATGAATTCCGTTAGATGATGTAATTGGTGTGATTTTTGAGAGAGGATGTGCGTACATGCATCTAGTTACACATGAATATCGGCAAATTTCTGCGTATCCTAGGAGGGTTTCTCATGTTGCCCAGATTTGCTGGCATCAAACATTCAAAGGGTCAAAATCACCACAGCTTCAATTTTTAAAAGAAAAAAGTACAATCCTCAATGATATTTCACATACAATAATATATATATATATAGTGTATCTATGTGTATCTACACATGCAAAATCATATTCAAATAGATGTCTAGAGCCCAACCAGCCACGCCACTGGCAAAGCCATGGACCACATCCGCGGAGGCGGTCTCGTCCGCCAGTACGGCGGCGCGGTAGGGCAGGGCGTTGCAGAAGGGCATGAAGGTCTTTTGACCTAAAAAAATGGTGGAAATGGATGGGTTAAACCATAGAGAAACCATCTTAAACATGGTGATGTTTAGGGATAGACATAGTTAGCTAAGTTGGTGCAAATCACTAGGTTGATTCTATATGGTTAACTAGGGTGGTTGGAACCATACTTAGACGGGGCTACGAAAAACATTGGTGTTTCAAGAAACAAAAAAGTGATGGAAACGGGGGAGTCAACCCAACAAGACCAGGGGAGTTGACGGACTTGACCAATGAAAGTTATCTAAGTTGGTTGAAATCACTAGGCTAACTAACAGTTGGGTTTATGATGGTTTATGGTGATTAGAACCATACTTGGAGGTGGTTATAAACCAATGGACAAAACGTTTGGGGACAGCACCTTGTACGGAAAAATGCTGGGTTTGGTCTCGCAGCCATGTTTGATCACCAGAGCTTTGGTGGGTGAATAACCAACAAAAATGCTGGAAATTGCTTCGTTGAGCGCAGGGGTTCACCAGCGGAAAGAGGGAGAACAGAAGGGATTGAACGGATTGAACAGTTTAACCAAGAAGGGTTTTACCAACCAAAATTGGAAGTTCATCAGCAAAGGCTGTCTTTTGACCAATGGGAAACATAGTGGCTTTGAACCATCCAAAGTAGTGGAAATTGGTGGACGACAATCCGAAAAATAGGCTGCTTAAACACTTAAACAAGACAAAAATGATGGGTTAAACTGTTAAACCAGGAAAGATTGCGACTTGATAAACAAAAACGGTCAAGGGGTTTGGAATGCCAATCAACTTCGATTCTTCGGTTTGCCTGGACCAGTGCAATGTCTGGGTGAAAAAAAGGTACACAGGACTACTGTAACAGTCATGCAGAGCTAAGTAAGTTGAAGATCATATCTGATGCCAACTCGCCTGAAATATAGTTCTGAGTTGTGTTCTCTTGGCGTCTTTCATGCTGGTTGAACAGGGCATGGTGATAAACCCGGTTCTTAAAAAACCAGCCAGGCCAAGGCCGGTCAAGGGACAATGAAATGCAAAGACCATGATCGCAAAGGTCAAGACCCATAGCGCCTCGGCACCAGACACTCCCAGCGCTGTGGCCTCCCCTGGTCCCCGCGGTCATTTGAAAAACACCCCCAATGAAACCATGGTGGTTTAGTAGGGGATGACATCACATCTGTGGGACCATTTGTAGGGTGTTGAATATGAACGGGGGAGCGGATCTAAAAATGGTTTTGTATTTGTTGGGAAATCGACTTCCATTCCGGGGGGGGTGTTGGGGAAGTTCACTACCCTGCGAAGATGCAAGGAATAGACAACCCTCAAAATCCAATGCCTTTGCTCTAAGAATGGTTCCGCTTTCCCGCTTGATTGAGCTGGTAAGCACCAGCACCCAGGAGGGTTTCTGCTGGTGGGATTGCCCCCCCTTTATTATCTGTCCCTGAGAAAAAAAAGAAATGAAACAATCAAACAAGTCCCTTTCATCTTAGTGCTTCCTAAAGCTGAGAAAGAAAAAATGAAAACACTTCTAGTTCAAGAAACACCTGCATTTCCTCTTGCGAGTTCCTTATTGAATACTGCTGTTGTTTGTGCTTTGTGATTCCGTAATTCTATTGGTCTCCCCATCAACTGCCTCATCCATATCAAATGTTCCGAATCAACTCCACATTCCACACGCTCTTGGAAACGTACCACTTAGAAACTCGCAAAGATGCGCCCTGCATGAATCAATGTTGATCAGATTCTCATGTCTAACCCCATGTATCCTCATCACATCACCCGTCCAGTGCCCCCCATCAGTATCTTATCCCATCATCTATTGGATCCTTTGATGAGTTTTGTACTGTACTCAAGAATCACTGATACTCTAAAATCACTCAGTCAGTTGTTTGCATGTTTTTGGGGTACCTTACTGTAACACTCAAAAAATGAGTTGATATAGTCATACTAAATATCACTAAGTTTTCCCAACAAAAAAGACCCATCCCTCCCCAATCCCACCACCTCGATAGCCGTTTCAGGGACCAATTTATTGGACCTACGATGTTTTTTAGGACTAAATCTCAGAGATTATCTCCACAAACTCTGGCCAAAACAAAAATGTCAGAAAATATGGTACCCAACATTCAATGGTGAAGGATCATGTTCCCATTCAAATAGCCATATGTGGGGTCTGTTTTCAGACAAACCCATATGGAGGTTTCCTGAAATAGGGGTACCCCTAAATCATCCATACATAGATCGGATTTTCCATGAAATAAGCCATCCAGCTATTGGGGATCCCCCATTTATGGAAACCTCCATATGGTACCTGGTACCTGGCTGCCACCAAGCTACGATGCATTCAGGCGACTTGGAGCCCTTCTGAATGGCCGCCAGCCCCGCCAGCGATGTGGTACCGAAGCCCGCACCAACGATGAGGCCCCAGAAGCATGCGTACCTTGGTGTGGCCAATGGTGGATGAACAATGGGAAAACATATTGATATTAGATTAGATATTCAAATAGAAAAATGGTGGATTAACCATGGAAAAAAAATGAATAATTATACAGAACAACATCTTGAGCTTAAATCCAGGTTTGAAATACTCGCTTATTTGGTTGAGAAGCTCTGATTGTAGCTCCCTGTTTCCCCATGCGAAAGATAATATGGATACCTATAGCACCGAACGCCTCCGCGCTCACCACTGGATAGAAAACAAATGTGACAAAACAGGTTGTGAAATGGGAATTGACCCCTTTTTCATGTGGCCGTTGAAATATGTTGTTGATAAGGCCCAAAACACCCCAAAATTGTTGGTGGGGGTCACCAAAACGCAGTGGGTCCACGCCCAAAATCAAAAAGCCGAACAAAAGGGAGATTTCGGTGTTTTTCATATTCCAGAAAAACTGGAAGATGAGCTAATGTGCTCAAGATGTCAAGCTACACACCCTGGGCTCCCCTTTGCTACAGCTGGGGGTCGTCCCACCGGAGAGGTGGAAGAAGAAAAGGTGACTGGTTGAACCGCCATGATATCTGGGGAGCCAGAAAATGGGGAGACAAGGGCCAAAAATATCTGGGAAAACACTGGGAGAATCCAAGTGAAGATAATTAGTGAAGTAAATGTCATGAATCATTGGCGAATTGGGAGATCTCACTCCCGGGAGATATTGGAAGGATTCATTGGATGTTTGCAATTGAGTGGTTGAAACACAACTCGGTGATATCAAATGGTATTTCATCAAACCCTTATGGGCCCAAGGAGGGGTGTCATTCAACCCTGCTCTTGTACTATGAGGTTTCATTGAGCACCGCTCTGGAAACCAGAATGGCCAGGCACCTTGTTAAGGGGCATACTTAATGGGATGATGATGCTGATGATGATGATGATGATGATGATGAAGATGATGATGATGATGATGATGATGATGATGATGATGATGATGATGATGATGATGATGATGACGAGGACGAGGACGAGGACGATGATGACGACGATGACGATGACGACGATGACGACGATGACGACGATGACGACGATGACAACGATGATGATGATGATGATGATGATGATGATGATGATGATGATGATGATGATGATGATGACGATGACGATGACGATGACGATGACGAGGATGATGATGATNGATGATGATGATGATGATGATGATGATGATGATGATGATGACGATGACGATGACGATGACGATGACGAGGATGATGATGATGATGATGATGATGATGATCATGATCATGATCATGATCATGATCATGATCATGATCATGATCATGATCATGATGATCATGATGATCATGATGATCATGATGATCATGATCATGATCATGATCATGATGATGATGATGATGATGATGATGATGATGATGATGATGATGATGATGATCATGATCATGATCATGATCAAAATCATCATTGAATCATCATATCTCCATTGGATCATTCAAATCCCCATTGTGGAAGCTGAAGTGGATCATCTTCCAGCGCCAAGTCGCCACGTCTCACCCATGAGGTCGTATTGCTTGGTGTAGACGTGGACAAACAGCCACTTGTAGACGAAGAAGGCTAGGGCAAAGTACATGAAACCTCCGGGATTTTCAGCAACTGATACAGGGGGAGATTCGGACAAGACTGTTGGTGCTTCGTCAAAACTGCGGCTTCAAAGAACGTTTGTATAGCAATCTCCAAAAGACAGGTAAAATCCGACTAAACTATTGGCTCAGTGTTTCTTTTCTTGTCTTTTTGCGGGTTACTATATGCCATAAATTCAACAGGCACTGGGGGTCTCGCACCTTCTTAGCCCCGACATGACCAGTGGTCACTTCACTCTACTTCTGACAGTTCGTTTACAAACATACCTTTTTGGGGCGATTAACCACTCTTCAACTGCGTGGCTCAAAGTGGAGTATACCCACAAATATTGCAATTCTAACATGGAAGTTTTGACGGGATGATTAACCACTGGATTTAGAGGTAATTGACCTATTTTCAGACAAACCCACCTAGCAATAGGTGATGATTTGAGAAAAAACAAATCTAAGGACCTCGTATTCAAATCAAGTTGCAAGCCGGCATCATGATGGGTGCCACCACACAGTACATCAGCGCCAGAACGAAGACAATGTTGATATTTGTCACCTGAGCCATGAAATTAAGTCGCCAATGCCATGCCAATGCATCAGCTTCACCAAGGTGTTCCCATGAAGTTTGGTCTCTGAGGAGCATAATTTGCCTAGACAAATCCCCGAGAATTTTCGGAAAAAATCACAATGTTCATCCCATTCCCCGATGTTTTTGTGGTTGCAGGAAATGTTAAAGGTTTACATCAACAATTTGGCAGTTCAAATCCAAATTTTAGAGGATTAAATCCGGAATTTGGTGGCTAAATTTTTGGTGCTTAAATCCAAATTTGGTTGGCTGAATTTTTGGAGTTGTCTGCCTTAAATCCAGATGTTGGTGGCTGAACTCCTGATTTTGCTAGCGTTCATCCAGAAATTTGCTGGCTGAATTCCAGCTTTTTTCGTCCAAAGAAACGTCATCCCAGTCACCTCCGAGGCGAAGTAGCAGTAGACCGGATTCGGCTCCGGCTCTGGCTCAGCCTGAGCCTCCTGAGGCTTGATCAAATTCACCAGAAATCCGTGGATTTTTTCGGGCTGGGTCCGGTGATTTAACGAAGAAAAATGGAATTCTTATATGATTTCCCTGCTGGTATATTAACATAGACCCTGAGAATAGCTATTTTTAGAGGAAACTAATCTTCCAATCCCTATCAGCCAGGGTCTATGTTAATTTACCAGAGGGTATAATTAGCTAATTGTTGTGATAGCTAAGTTGGTTCATATCTTGGTAAACTGTTGGGTTGATTAGGGGAAGATATAGCTGTAGTTAATGGAGTTTATAGATCAACTTGAAACTGTGGGGACCCACATTGTGATCTAATGGATTTGAATAGGTTTTTTGATGGGTGGACCTAGTTAGGGATGCAGTTGGGGCTTTAAGAAATGGATATAACCACGTGATTCAAACCCCCATAGGTTGGGATGTATATAAACCTCTATAATTGTGGTTATATGATGTTATATGTTAGATATGCAATTGCAGCTAGAAGTGAACCCCCAAGTACATATTGGTACCCCCACCCACCCCCTTCCAAAACGAACGCTCTACTTCAAGTCCTCATTTCCTCCTGCTGATGTGAACTCGATACCGGCAAAATGAGCAGTTCCGACACTAGACCCGTGTTTCTAGAGGCTATTTCATATTACGGCAAAGGATTTTCCCAAAAGATACATCAGTTGTTGGCATGATCAATTATGAATCATGTCCGCAAGTCGGAAAAAAAATGGCCGCTTTGGCATCCAGAAATCAATTGCCACCACTAGACTTGCCTGCCTGTTGTTCCATTGGGAGCTAGACAAAGTAACATACACACCCTTATTGATCAACGGTCTAGTCGGAAGGACCTCTGTAAAATCAAGCTGATACAGTACTAGATCTTGGGTCAACGATTTTGATTACTTGCTGTGGCTCAGAGCACCATTCATCCCCACTTGATGTTCAACTTCCCGACAGTCAGAAGCTAAAACTCAAAAAATGCCTCATATCGGTTTATCTGAAGATTGGATACCCATAAATCCACTAATTCATAAATAATCTATAATCATTCTCCAACATTCAAGTTGCCAAAAAATTGGGGTCCCATCCCCCACTTTCACACACCGGCCCTGGACTCCCCAGCCCCTCGAAGCTCCTCGCTGTTGCTGTCAGAGTCCGTCTCATTGCCTTGACTTTCTTTGCCGCTTTTGGAGTTCCAAAACTCGGCGCGCCACAGAAAGGAGCGCTGGTCTGGGGTTGTAGGGGGCCAGATGTTCGGATCGGGATCATCAGCATAAAGATGCATCCAGAAGTTCTTCTATGGACATGAATGGGTTGAAGAGTTTTCGGCGCCTGGTTTTCACGGCAAAAAATCGATGGTCACGGTAGCAGATCTGGGGCTCCCCGGCGAACAGCGAGTAGAGGCTTTCAGGTCGAAGTAGCAGCAGTGGCAAACTGATGCCTATCCTGGCAGATATGGAACTCATGTTTATCATGTTTATACTCGAATAAAATGCTAAGTTTCATAGTGACGATTATGATAATCCATTGGAATTGGGGTACCCTATTTTCAGACAAACCCATGTGGAGGGTTTAAGCAGCAAAAAATGATGCAATATCACCAATGACAAAATAGTCATAGATGTCATGGGGATAAGTGAGCCGTACCATACTTCTGTGGGTTGGTCATTGGAGTCATGTTGGTAAAACAATACTAAACCATCCCCCAAATCACCATAAATGGGTCGTATAAACCATTCCAAAATGGGTGGTTTGTTCTTGTTTTACCCACATTACACCTATAGATACTAAAAATATTTGGTGACCCACATGATCCAAATGACCAGCCTGATTGGATATCTCAGGAACGATAACGACGTTGACAGGCTATCGGACATCTTGGATCCCCAAAACGATGGGTAAATCCCCGTTACAATCATGGGGATACACATGTCTACCTTTCGCGGCATCCCTATATTTCCAATGGATGCATAGAACCATGCAAAAGGATGATGGTGAAAAAGCAGAGCAGATACAACCACGTGCGGTTCATCAATCAATTGACAATCATTCCGGATCTGAAGTCCTCCACAAATCCCAAGACAGGATGTGCGTTTTTGACGGGACAATCAGGGGAACTAATAATAGTATATAATTGGAGTATATTTGGTAATCAGGTTTTGTTGGCTAAATCGTATTGTAGCCAATGTCCGTGGCTACATCCACTTGAATCCCCATGTTTTTGTTGGTGAAATTCAGATCCCAAAAATCCACACATGGCCACGTGTCGGCAGATGGCGCGCCTCGTGATCACGAACCTTGGTTGAGAAATTCTGCGCTGCTAGAGATGGCAATGGAAAAACAAAAACTCCGATGTTGATGGGACAATCATTTCGAAATAGGTCTGTACCCTCTGGTAAACTAACATAGCTATGGGAAATCACCATTTTTAATGGGAAAAGCCACTATAAATGGATATTTTCAATAGCTACGTTTAATTACCAGAGGGTAGTGATATTGATACAGTGGTTGGGATTCTTCAGCAAATGGCTTCAACATGAATTTGTATGCACTAATTCAATTGCGTATCTTGGGCATACGTGATAATAAATAGATACATTTATATATATAAATATATGTATATAATGTATAATTATACATATATGTAGTAGATGCTCCCCTTCAATCTCATTCCAGAAGCCATCAAGAACCGTGGAACCAAATACAGCGGTGGAGAAAGTTACACCAAACCCGTTGGTTTCGCATTGTAAGAAAGTGTGGTCCGCAGTTTCCAAAGACCCCAACTATCCCACCACCCAGCTTTCCGATTAGGACATGATAACAACCATTTGAGTAGATGTCCCATGGTGGATAGGGGCAGCCCAGGAACGATGTAAAGTACACCTTGGCCGGGCAGGCTGGCTGGACCAATGACCAACACACATGAAAACCAGAAAATGGTCCTCCCCAAGATCCCAAGCATCTTCAAACTTTACCTTTGAGACATGTTCCAGTGCATTTCAGGCTTTTACTACCCCGGTGGTCTGGATAATGATTTAAAACAAGAAAAACTAGATTTCAGATGGGTATTTCTGGTCAGGCACGTGAAGTCGCTTAAAGAAGTGTTTCGGAAACTTCCACATGTTGTTGTCCATTGCGAAATCCCCATCTCCGCATTTCGCGAAATCATTTGGCACGAGGGACGGACACCTTGGGTATGGAGTCCCCGAGGATCGCAGAGATACCTTGCGCGGGAGATCCCCAATCGAGGCTGATGGTGGTCTAGGACTTCCATAGCTAAACCACCAATGGATTGGTTAATGGGAAAATTTACAGGAAACCATGGTTTTTACCATGAAATATAGGGCTTTCCTGTAAATTTTCCCATTAACCAATCCAATGAAACCACCATCGTTTTTGGGGGGGCATATATGATTTTGATCACGGAGATCTCATGGTCGTGGCGGATTTGGGCTGGCTCTGACGCAACACTTCGTAAACAGCATCAATCATCAATCATAGAAGATACTGACCCATGGCCAATCATAGATACTCTACAAGTCTCTACAACAAAATAGCTGGCAAATACATTCCCATTTACAGCAAGACACTCCACTAACTCTCATCCAAAGTTGACCCAGTATCCACCGGTCTGGTTGACTCGTGATATCTGTGGTTTATCAGTTTCACACTGAATTTCCCAAGACGAAGAGACTAAACTAAGCAAATGGTTAGCAACGGGGGAATATCCTAGTGTTAACATTAATGTGTAGTAGAGTTTATATGTATATATAGAGATTCCCAGTTGAATAAAAGCTTACCATACCTCATTGACATGTATATATATACACACATATTACTATATTACCCATCATCCATCTCAAAAAAACGTATATCATACATTCCATTTGTGCATACATCTTGTAATTATTCCATATTCCATTTATCCCATCCAATGTTTCTCAGCGTTGCCGGGGGACATCTGGGATGGTCCATGATCTGCAGGAAGGAGTGTAACAACGAGCTGGTGAAGACCTCGGTGCTCGATCCAAGGAATCCAAGGGAGGGAGACCCAGAGTTTTTGGATTGAAATCTGGATGAAAATCTGGGGAATTGTCCAAGAAAAGGGATCTTTACACTGATGGGGATGAAAAATTGGGATGTCATTGGGGTAGAGTGGGAAAATAACTGGACTATACCCTCTGGTGTCATCAAACTGGAGATTCCCTGCACTAAATGGAGGTATAGTTCGCTGGGAAAATCATCGAACTAAATGATGGATGTTCCATGACGCCATATTTGATGCCACCGGAGGGTCTCAGAACTCGTTTGCGCCAATCGTGAAAGGAACCCGGCGAACCCGTCCTTCGGAATACCTTTTTCTCGGATTTTGGGTTGTCCAGGGCCTTGATGCTCTTCGACATCACATGGTCTCCACAGTCTTGCTACCAATCTCTTCACATCTTCGCATGCCGCTGGTGACTTGGGGCTGTTCCTGAGATCATGTCTCCAAAATTCTCCATGAGGGAGCCAAGGGATTGGGGCGGACCCAGACGGTCGAAATGCCCGAATCCCATGGCTCCCTTGCCGGGAAATCTTTGGATCTGCAGCTGCAGGATGCGTCTCAAAATTCATATCCTTTCGAAGAATGCTGAAATCTTTCTGTCCAAAGCAGTGACAGTGTTGCGGATCCTTCTTCCAAATTCAGGACTGCAGCCAACGGCTGCTTTGATGCATCATCACAGCAGCAAATGGCTGAAGCGCTGAAAGACTTTGCCGCGTTGATTGCCATTTCCGTGTTTGGACATGACAATCAACAAATGCAAACGCTGGCTGCAGCACATTGCAACGGACCGAAAGCAAACACTTCAAACAATCTAGTGCGCACTTGAGTTGTGGAATGCTACAGTAGTCAAAAGCCATGAAACATGCTGTAATTTAGAACTGCTAGATTTCTACAAGCAGCTCTGCGAATGCTCTGAACTTCTCACAAGTCCCAGACATTTGCGTGAACAAATTGTAAAATTTGGAAATCCATGACCTTCGTATCATCCAATTGTGTTTCTATCAAATGCCGTTCAGCAAACTTTAATGTTTTAAAACACGACAATCATGGGGAATAAACTGTATAAATGTAATGATGCAAAAAATGTAATATGAAACAGATCATGGGAGATCAACTTCACCGTATCCCTATCATGTGCTTGGGAAACTTTTAGTAGCCCCTTGGCTCGCCATTTCTATGAAATATGAGTACCACGGCTCCCCTCTGGTCATTAAATATGTTGCAATGGAAAGCGGTATCCCATTTGTAGATGATTTACCTATGATGTCCATGGCCATTTTTCATGGCAAACTCTTAGATGAGTAGAGTGATTACTGTTTATCTTTGAAGGTTAAATCCCCGTTGCTATGGTTTATGTTCCTTCTAGGTGCCAAGTAGCCATGAGCCACAAGGAGAAGAACTGGAACCAGAAGTTCCTGGGCTAAGGCCCCCCCGAAGCAACGAATCACCTGAAAACTGCCACCCCAAAAAAACATGATATGACCTGCTCAATCCCTTACAATTGGCTGATTTCACATGATTGAATTGGTAGAAGAAAACCTCTGGCCCTGTAGTCCTTGAGGTATTTCAACCCTCCAAAAAGAAACTCAGAGCAGGGCCGTCCCAACCACAGAACCCTCCGTGCACCTATGCATCACAGAGATAGCGACTTCCGTCTGAGATTTCCGGGCCTGACTAAGGGTCGGATCAAATGACCCTGGCACAGTGAAAAAAAATGCACCTTTGGAAGGCATGAAAACATTTGGGTATTTCTGAACATGGTGTACATCGTATACTCAAACATGGCCATTGCAATTGCAATGGGGAATGTGATGACGCAGCAATGGATTCAGGGGCATAAACCTGTTGCTGTTAAGACCTGCATGCAAATCCAAAATCGTTTGTCTTAAATGGTTCAGTGAAGTTATGGAGACGTCCCTGAATCTTCTTGGAGTTGTCTATATACATTGTTTCTCTGTTTCCCTTGGTCCTCCAATCTCAGCACCCCATCTCCTATGGCTGGATGTCCTACGAATCGTTTAGCTGGGGGTATCCCATAGATTACCGTACATAGGTGGATTATGTAAAAATATTCTATATATATATATATACAAATATAAACGTAAATATTATGCATGTATATATATATATATATACACATATACATGTGTGTGTGTGTTTGTGTACCCGCAAGACGTGGGTTCGCCGTCGCCAAACAATGTATGTGTTCGTCAGTTGTATTCGCTGCGCATTTGTCGGCATGACAAAATTTACTGTGTTTTGTGGGTCGAAACCCACCTCGCGTAGCTTCCTTTGACTATACGCCTGACGTCTATGACCATTAAGTCTTGGGACAGGAAACATTGCATGTCTTCTTCCGAAGCTTCTGCACAAATGCTATTGGAGCACCCAGTTTGCATCCGCCTTGCACAGGAAACCTGGCTTGGTGACTGTTCTTGAGGCAGTTGCAGAATTTCGCAAAGACGCCACAAGCGGGGTGCAGAAAATGACACCGCGCGACTGTTTCAAGCCAGAACACTAAATCTGGTTACAAGAGACATGAGCGGGGAAAAAGGCTACAAGTTCTTAGTTCTCAGTTTGCACCACAAGTAGCACTCCGGGGCGATGGCGAACCCTCCGTCTTGTGCGTATGTATGTACGTATATATATATATATATATCATGATGAACCACTAATGAAGTGGGATGCAACCCATCCCTCGGCCCTAGCGGTTGCCAAACCCTCGAAGGGCCTCCACGAAGACCGCGATCATTTGCAAGGCCTCGGGATTCCATTGATTCAATGTAGGCTGGGTGGCTTTGAAGGAACTGAGTTGTTTGTGTCATGGCATGTTTTTTGTGGCTTATTGATGCTTGTACATCTTGATTTTCTTAGTTAAATCACCACTTTGGTTGGGTTTTAAGTTCCCATAAACCGTGATATCACCACCGCAAGCGATGCTCATTGGAGATCCATGACCCGATCCCAGCCGGCGACTAAGGCCCGTCGAGGGGCCATGGGTAGCAGCACCAAGACAGCTAGCAGCGCGACCGTAGGAAGGTACAGGACCTGAGCCATGAGTCACTTCAACTTTGGTAATTAGGATCTAAGATGTGGCTGAATGATTTCCATTTCATGTGGTACCAAAAAAAAACAGAAATCATCCCAAAATGGCTCAGAAGCAGGTGCCTTTTTGGCAGGCCCAGTGCCGATGGTTCAGGCTTCGCGATGTTGTCCCGTTGTTTGGTGAGCTTGAACCATGACCCCTTGGAATTTGCTTAAAAGGTTTTAAAAAGAATAAGAAATATTCCCTATAGATTCCCCAAATGGTGGATTTCCCATGGGGTAAACTCAGGACCCCCTGGTGATTGCACAGCCTGAAGACTCTCCGCCAAGTTGCCAGCAATGAATACACCTGCAAGGGAGGGACATCAGGAGATTTTCTGCATTTGTCCAAAGATGGGGAGCTACCCAAAATGGCCATCAAGATACGGAAAAATGAAACGTATCTGTTAAAAGCAGGAAATTTGGGGGTGCCCTATAGATCAACACCCCGAGCCATGGGCGTCATGGGCGAGCCACGATGTGGAGATTCTCTTCCATCCAGTCTAAGCAGCCATTGGGCAGCAAGTGATTCAGCACATTTTTGGAAGCGATGGCCTGGTCAGGTCGGTACATGGGATGTCATGGCTGGGCAATGGGCTACTGTAAGGGACATGGCTCAAAATTGGTGATATCTCAAGACCGGCACATCTGTGGTGGAAATGGGCCAAAATGTTGATCCATCTCCAATTGGTTCAGGCTGTTTGGTGGTCAAACCACTCACTCTGCCGTGAGTTAACCATCGTATGTAGAGGCATAGAAGAGTAATCAACGTTTGAAATGGCTTTTAAACCGCCCACCACCTTAGCTCTGCTGGTGGTCGAAGCTCCAAAAAGCTTGGATGGAATCAATCAAACATCTCTTTCAACAACACTTGCCAAGTTTCGTAGTGCTCATCAGGGGCCCATACTCTCAAGTATCCACTCTATATATATATATATATAATATCTATTCACTTACCCCTTGAAGAGTTTACATGGAAACCTCAACTGCCACCTCTCTTGGAAAACTCTTCTTCTGTCCCCCCCTTTTTGGAGGTGCCACGTCCACGTTGGACAACCTTGGACAACTACAAGGTAGTGTCCCCAGTGAAATGTTTGTTGGTTTATGTTCACCCCACTATGTAAGTATAGTTTGATATAACTACCATAAACCGTGTTGTTGACCTTAGTGATTTGCACCAACTTAGCTATCGTGCCAGAGGGGCCCGCCTTGTATCGATCCAAATACGTCTTGCAAACCCCACAGATTTTGACAGAAGGTAAAGAAGGCCTTTTCGAAACATAGTTTTCTGTAGATGTTTCCTTGCGGAATCCCGACCATGGATGATTATGGGTACCTCAATGATTAACTGCTTCGATACATCTACCCTAAAACCCAACATGAAACGTGTGATTGGCCTCAACTTAGCTAACTAAACTGAGGCAAATCACAATCATGAATCACTATGGATAATCTACTAAATCCTCTTGAAACCCACGTCAGACGCCACTTTACCCTGTGGTAAACTAAGACATCCATGGAAAATCGAAAAATCACCATGTTTAAAAGCCAAATCATCTAGAAATGCTCCATTTTCCAGTTCACAAACTCTTCGTTTTCCCGGAGGCTGAGCCGTGAACCAAGACCTCCGCCCTCGCAGCGCCTGGATGGAGGTCATGGGAATGGACCAGAACAACAGCCCCACCACGCAAATGGCGCGACCGATGAAGCGCCGCTGCAGGATGGAGTCCAATGGGAGTTGAACGTTCTCCCAGATGATGGCCTCTGCCTGGGAGATATATCGAACTATGGCTTCGTGAATTTAATCCCCAGCCAGGTTCGTGAAAAAACTCCACACTATTTCATAACCAATCAGGCTGCTTTTTGATAGCTTAGGTTCCACTCATCTAACTGGGTGAAGCAATATGTCGATTACTCACGAAGTCGGATCCATCTACTCCTGGATGGAAGGCCTGTACCTAGAAGTCCCACCATTAAAAAAAGTTGCTGATCCAATCAATCACCTAGTCCATGTCTATGTCAACAAATTTGGATTTGAATCGACTTTGTTTCTGCTCATTCAAAATATGGAGGCTTCCGAAAATGGAGGTACCCCAAATCATCCAGAATTAGATCAGTTTGGTATTGAAACCTATGGTTTGGGGATCCCCCATTTTAGGAAACCCCACGTTGATATCAAAAACATCAGGGTCGCAACTTGGATCTAGATGGTACAGTAGTCATTTCCCACTAACAACCCCACTGGCTGCAGTGAACATCCAAGGAGTGGAGAGAAACCTCCTTTCCCCAAACCCAATGCATTTTCATAAACCACACCCCAAGTCCCAGCAATGGTTTGAGGGCCCAGTTATAGGAAATCCCAGTATTTTCGGAAAAAGTATTTCGACAGGTGTCCGGTACATTTTTCCGTAAAGCAAATCACCATCCGGCTCGGTAAAATCCCCAAGATAGCAACCGTTCTACTAGAGATGATATAGTGAATTGTAGTGATTCAATAGTGATGACTATAGATTTTAGATTCAGATTTTACTGTTCCAATAGTGAGGACCATAGTTTCTTTTCCAAATGTTGCCCATGGCAATTCCTATGGCCTCGGGCGCAGGTTTCACCACAATCTTCTCCACACCATCTGACTCTCCACCAGCATCGAAGAGAGGAATTTGCTCTGCCAAGACCCGGTCCTGATGTTATCAAACATGGCATGGAAGTTTATAGCTGGGATCATCTATTAAATGGTGATGTTTGTTGGTTTATAAGCTATATTAACTACAGTTCGATATATCTTCCTCAAATCCTAGTGAAAATCAAGTGAACTAGATGAACTTTGCCGTTTGGGAGTCTCACCTTTTTGAGACCCAAAAATCGCCCCTTGGCGTCTCTGGATGTTCAACAGCCAAGAAGAAAAATGATGGAAAAAAATCATAGATGTTGAACCAATCTAAGGTTTCAAACCCATGTCAAACCATGCATTTCAGTTTTTTGGACACCTCTAAGTAGAACGCCAAATGGCTTGAGTCCCTGAAGTTGAAGATTCATTGGCCGTCCAGAAAGACTTGACCCAAAACTCCAATCTCCAAATCCCTGCAAAAAACCTGCCAAAATGGTCAATTGTTGGCCATCACTTAGATCCTCCCAAACCCTCCATCACTCCCATGTCCACTTTCCCATCCCCCAGAAAAAATGAGTTGTAATGAGTTATCAATAGAGCAGCAACCGAAGTTATCAATGACTGTCTTTCAGACAAGAATAACGAAGAAGATCTTCCAAGAAAATAACTCCCCCGAAAAATAGTAAAAGAAAAAAAAACATTCCCCACCTCAACTCATCCCGAAGGTTTCCTCAACCAAATTATCTGGATACATTACAAGAATTCAGTGGCCTAAAAACTCGGCCATCCAATCCATCATTTACCTCATCACCTCGCGAGTTGAGGTCACAACATAGTTTAGCCAGATACAATGTGTATATCAATATTATATATATATTATCTATATATATATAGATAGATAGATAGATATAGATATAGATATATCAACATATTTAGTAGGTCTACTAATATATCATCTATATCATACATCTATAACATTCTATAACTATCCCTGGATATACAAACCTATGAAAGACTATGGTTTCCCTTTTGGTAAAGACCAGGTGTAAAAATAAGGGAAAAACCATCTGTCCGATAATCAGGTGGGCTGTATATCCATAAAATATACCCATTAAATCTCTCTATTACTGGATGTATAACTCTTTATATGCCATATACAAGCCATGTACAAGCCATAACTGGCTTATACTATAGTGACTAAGCCCAAGAAATATCATTGTTTGACCACATTTTCAGCATAAAGCCAAAAAAACTAGAATCTAGTTGTTTTGATGTTGTTTGACCATCTTTTGCCAGTTGGATGATATACCTCGGTTCTTCAACCAACAACTTACCACCTGGCTACCCCTCCCAGCTCCAAGTCACCGAGAGCTGCCGCAGCGTCACGAAGGCCGTGGAGGTCGGCGCGCACTCGGCCTCCGCGTGCAGCGGCATGGAGCGCCGCAGCACGGGCCGGTGCCAGCCGCTGCTCGCGGCCTTGGGGGGGAAAGGACCTTGGGGGTTGGTCCCCTGGCCTGATTGGGGAGAAATCTTGGGGTAGAACCGGATTTCAAGTCTTTATTTGTTGGGAATGTTGAATGGGATTTCATTTGTTTTGATTTGCGAAACGCATATAAAGGCTGGGAAAAACATGCTGAACATGTCTAAGAATGGAAATTTAGCTGATTAAATGTGGGATTTTGACACGCTAACAATTGGAATTCACAAATAACTTGAAGGTCTGTTTTTGGGCAGGTTTTCCCTCCCTGGTTGGGGCCCAACCGCAACGTGTGGCAAGAAACAGCAGCTTCACTCTGGCCATTCTGCCCATTCTGCCCATTCTGCCCATTGGCTTCGCTGTGCTGATGAGTGAAACTGAAGAATTGGTTCACCTCACACAGCAGAGGGGTAGCAATTGGTGCAAGGCCCAAGGGTCAACCTCTGAAACCCGAAATCTGTTATATATATCAGAAAGATTGTGTTTTTTTTTGTATCACTCCCTGATTCAAACAAGAACAGTATGGCCCAAGGTCTCTATGCTTGGTTCGGCCCCTGGCGCCTACAAAGCAAGCGATGAAATCTTCCGTGTGCATGTGGAGGGTACGTGTTTTGGACTCGCACTTGGCTGGTCATGTGAAGCAATTTTCCATCCAAAATGTTGGATTTACCCTGCCATTTGTTTTTGCATATTTTGGCAATCCAATGAAGTCATCTTTTGTTTCTCTATATATCATCCAATCCAATAGTATAAGCCACTTTTGGTGGTTATCTAGCCATGCAACTTGATCAGTTGTATCATTACAGTACCCATCCAATTTGGTCATGATTGGTGTATCTAATAATCTAAGCTGGTCCTTTTGCCTTTCAGCCATCCAATTTGGTCAATGGTATTGTATTCAACCATCCAATTTTGTCATCTCAAGATATCTTAAAGCAGATTCAGCACCAAATTTGAAGGCTATTTTTGTACTTTTCACACTCTCCAATTCTGGACGTTCATTTCATTTCGTTCAACCAGCAGGACCATCCCAGAAGATGCTCGCGCCTGTTGCATTCCCAGCTGGGAGACCAAATCATCACGCAACTCCAGCACCTTCCCAAAAGCAGCGACAAAAAAAAACGGTGGAACCTCCTGGAAGCTCCCAAACTTAGCCTCTGGTAACGGTTTGCTATGGTATAGATGGCCCCATTGAGTGAAAACTGATCTACCGATTCACAATGGTGAGGTCTCCAAAACCAGCTTTCTTGTGGCCCCAGTGATCCAGTTCTCCAAAACCTGAACTCCAGCTGTGCTCCCAGGCCTGTCCATCCATCGCAAAGTCCTGCACGTACTTTCCGGCTTGCCTCAAAAAATCGGCTTTTTTGGCATAAGGCCTCCCTCAACAATCATCATGGCTGGATTATGTCCCCAGTTTGGTATATAGTATATAGGTAAAATCACCCTTTTTCCAGGTTACCCTCCAGTACTTTCAACATCACTATGGAAGCCGTGGCCCACTTTGATTCGACGATTTCCCGTTTTTTGAATGACGATTTTCAATATAGCAAACTCTCGGTCACTACAGGTAAATCCCCAAATCCAAACTTGCACATCTTGGGTTCAAATTGCAGGACATCTTCCCCAGACCGTACAGTCCCTGGGCCTGTATCTTTGTGCCACCTTTCGCTCGAATTGGACCGTCTTTTCCAGCTGACGATGAACACAGCCCTGGCTGTGCCACAAGAATCGAGTCGCAACCCTCAAGGGGATGGGATTTCTGCTATGATCCAGGCGGGATTGGTGCTGGGGATATATAGAGGGTGCCAAGAAAATTGGGATACGACGAGGACATTGAGAGATGATATAGGAAAAACGACGATATCATCATCAAAATTCGGAATAGTGCCAAGGAAAAAAGAAACAAAACGGGGATCAACCTTTTCCAATACTGTAGTGGTTTGCAACTGCCGTACATGTCATAATATCTCAGTTCTCGTGGATGATCATCACCCAGCTGGCACATGGCAACTCGACCTAGCAACAATCCAAGGACTTGGGTTGTTGCAGCCATGGCCATCCATTCTTGCCAGCGGTCTAAACCGCAAATAGCATTTAGCCGAGTTACCCTCTGGTAAACTAACATAACTATGGAAAATCACAATTTTTAATGGGAAAATCCACTATAAATGGTCATTTTGAATAGCAAACTGTTAGTTTACCAGAGGGTATACCCCATTGAAGTAGCCATTTCAATGGCAAAATATGATGATCCGCCATCAGATTTGGAGTTTTTCCCCAACTACGGGCATCGACAGGGGGGTCCCAGCTTAACCTTGAGGTGGGCGCAGACACACGTGATTGACCCCATGTTCAGGGAGATACCTAGGTGATGGATAATATTCTCTTTATCACCATGTTCATCGACAACACCCACTTTTTTGGCTGCTTTGTCTGAGTTTTGGACTTTTCTTGCTTGATGCAGCTTTGTTTGGACCTCCTGTATATCTACGAAGAAAGTATACACTTGAATCACTTGAAATTCAACAAATGAAGCTATTCCAACAAGGTGGTGCCCCCCAGTGAATGTGTGTTGCCCCCAGTGACTGATATCTCATATCTCTACCAGAAACATCCAGAAACCAGTCAGGCGAAGTCACCTGGCAGCACTTGCACACCACAATGGTGTCACCTCAAGCCGCTGCCACCGGTAAGCAGGGTGAAGCCCCAAAGATAGGTGTGATTCACCCGGAAAATCATGGGAAACCCCCTAGAATCCCATCTGTTTTTACACGCATTTTCCCTCTGAAAATTGGAAATTGGGGGGTAATAACCCAGTTTGATCAATAGGAAAAACATCCTGGGGACCTCCTGATACTTCACCCATATCTGGAATCGAAGCTGGCGGAGAATCCCCGGGCCTCCAAGCGGGATTTTTGTTGGGAGATGGAATGATAGTACTCAGTGGTTGCAGCAGACGGATATTTACATTACCCGTCTATTTGGTGGGTAAGTTGTGGTGTCATGATACTGTTAGCCATAAACATCATCAGAAGTTGATTGCTAATCTTTATGCTTGCAAAATCCAAGCAGTCTTCTAACCCTCAAAAGCATGCTTAGTCATACTTCCCATAATATTTGGTGATATCATGCTATAAATCTTGGAACATGGGCACGGACCAAAACCTTGGCTAGCCATGATAGGGGGTTGTACTACCTCGTTAGGGGATTTTTGTCGAATCCCAATCAACCAACCAGCATCAAGGGATGACATTTCGGGTACAATCCCCAAACGAATCAACCAACCAGAATTTATCAATCAGATATCCCCGTTGTTTATGGTTAACCGACTTATAAATTATGGAAAGAAACCGCCATTGCTCATTGTTTTTTCCCCACCTCCACATCCCTGGGTCCATGTTTCTTCCCGTGATCCGGATCGCTATGAAAAGACACCTGTTTTTGAGGTAAATCATCTACAAAGGTGCAATTTTCCATAGCAAACTGGTAGATTACCAGGGGGGTCATCAATCAACCGCAACCATATCTGTATATAAATATATACATAAATCATGTCCCCATGTTTTGTCATGAAACCCCTATAGATGATGCTAAAATCATCCATCAACCAGGGTTGGTTAAAACACCACGGCACTGGTCTTCTTGAGGGCCCGCAGGTGATAGAACAGCAACGTGTCGCGCTGCGACACGGCCGCAAACACCCTAAGACGAGCGAAGGCGATGTCGTTGCGATGTCGTGGTTTTTTAGATGGGGGTAAATGGGATGATCCGTCGTTTTTGTATATAGTGTGTTTGTATGTTATGTTTCATTATATATATATATTGATATATATATATATATATGTATTGATGTATATATATATATATTGATATATATATATATTGATATATATATATATGTATTGATATATATATATATATTTATACATAATATCTATATATATATATGTTTTATTATGTATACATACAAGTTACTAAGCAAATACTAGCTCGTATTGATGCAAAATCAGGATTTCAGCAACCACAAAGATTCGATCTACTCGGATCTAAGCACAAGAATCTCTACCGTCCCCAAATGGCTATGGCTCAAAATTATGGTACCAAAAATTGTCATTTTTAATGGTAGATTAATATAAACCAACCAATAATAGGGTTAATAATTTTGAGCCATAACCTGTAAGCAGCCAAAAAGTTGGTGGATCAAAAGTTTGGATGTGCATAGTCGACCAAAATTTGAGCTGTACCCAACCAAAACTGGGATTCAATCAACCAAAAAAAAACGGATTTGAGCAACCAAAATGGGCCTCGCAGGCCTAGTTTTCTATAGATGGAAGAAGAGGGGGAGCGTCTCCATTTTGAAGTTAGTATGAAATACCGCATTTCTTGCTATATGGATCCATCCGCTCAGTCGAGGCGGTCATAGTAACTACGGCTCCTTTTAAGAATGGAAATGGTATTAAAAACCCAGTTGAGCCATGAAAATTTACCAGTATCCAATCCCATCTGGCTGGTTAATAGGCATCCTTAATATGGGTTTCCCTATTATGGGTCAGGATGATCCCCAACAAGCCACTTCGTATCACCTGGGTCCCCAACTGCCGAGGGAAGATCTGCGAGAACAAGGACAAGACGCTGCGCGAGTCCTGGCAGCTTCCGAGGGTGACGAGGGTAAAAATATTTTCCCAGTCATTGACGGTTCTTTTTTCTGGCTACCCTCCGGTTTGCTCAAACATGGCTGGCTGGAAAATCCCTTTAAAAAATGGAGGTTTCTAGCTGGGAAAATCATCTATACCTGGTAGGTTTTCCATGGCCATGTTTGATTACCAGAGTGTATAGAGCAAAGCCCCAAAGGTCGATGACTAAAAGTTAGGAAACCTGGAAAGATGAGGTAAACAAAACAAGATCCTGGAAACACGATAACTCGGCATCTTCTTTGGGCTTACGATCACCCGAAATTTCCAGAAGGCCTTTGGTGATGGGGCGATCTGACCTGACCATAGCTCCGAACCGGTCCCTCAAAACCACCCAAAAGCAGTTCACCAACGAAAAGCAGGACACTTCACCAACGAATTTAAGTGGGTTTCAACAGCTATTGAACCTGAGAGATTTTGCCAAGTCCTGGTTTTACCAACAAAACTGTGTTTGAACATGGGCATCTGATGCAATGATCACTTGCTGTGGATGGTTTTTGCTGGTGGAGGCCGGGATTCTTGCAATGGGTTATATTACGATTATATATCGGATTGTTGAAAGGGAAAGCCAGCTAGAACACATCCTAGAACCAGCTAAGTGGAGAGCCTTCTCCCCAGCTTAACCATGTCTTCCATGTCTCCCGGAGGCCTGATATTTCGACGGAAGTTTCTCCACCATCAGCGAAAACTGCGCCTGCGCTTGCTCTCGAACCGGCCGAAGTATGTTCCGACAGTTTTTTTTCGGATCGTTTCTCGTGGAGATGGATCAAAAACATCTTTAAACTTTGAAAAGTTAGAAAGAAAGGAACAAAAATTGAAACATCCATAAATGAACATGTCTGAACATGTCAAAAACAATTGAACATCCATGAGCTGCTCAAGGTGAGGGCCTGGAGCTGATGTTTTGGAGTTGTTTACCTGTAGCAGAGTATCCAATATAGTCAGTAATCAAAAAAACTAGAAAAGTGAAATCCTACTAAAATAATGATGATTTACTTTTTCTATCTTTCTGGGGATTACTGATTACTACATAGGGTTCATTTGGGTTCTAGGTGTTGAAGCACCCTTATCTCCGCAGAATCAACCAACCATCGCCGTCTATGTGGTCATGTTATGTCATGTTTATATAAAACTCTCAAACGCCCTTAGTTGGGGATGTAGTTTTGAACAAAACAAACTGTTCATCAATTCCAGCATGGCTAATTCTAGTTGACCAAGCATGTGACCACAGACATGGTACTGGGAGAATGGATTGCGTAATCCCCATCGTCAGGATTCGTCACTGAGGGCAACCGTTCCTTGTTGCTTCAACCCCGTCCGCAAAGACCGAGATAACATGCATGATCAGTGAACTTCGTTGATGACATCTCGGGAGCTATTTTCCAACATGTTGGACAATGCCAGGGCAATTGGATTTTGGAGCTGTAGTTCCGTGAAGACATCGATGGAATATAGATATGAAAGACATACCTCATCTTCATGTGTTTTCCTCAATCCTACTTTGGGAAGCCTGTTTTCCTTCATTAAACTGGCATGTTATATCTTATACGAGCATCGATATTGAGCATCATACCTCATGTTTGGCCTTTCCGATTATAAATGAATGGTGTTTTCCATGCTTATTCTCATTTTCAAATCGAGGTGTCCAAAAAAGGGGATACCCCAAATCATCCAAGTCACTAGACCATGAATTGGTATTGAAACCTATGGCAAGATGAGGATCCCCAATGACTTAAGAAACCTCCAAATAATCCATCAATCAATGGTTTCTTACACTTATCCCATAATTATCCATTATTATCCCACTATTGTATCATATTACCCTCTGGTAATTTAACATAGCTATGGAAAATCCCCATTTCATAGGTAAATCCACTATAAATGGGCCATTTTCAGTAGCTATGTTAAATTACCAGAGGGTAACCCATATTATCCCATTGATATCCCACTATATCATATCCCATAATCACTACTATATCAAATCCCATACGTTATTCATATATTAATCCATGAATATCCATTACCCTCTGGTTATTTTACATCCCAGCTAGAAACCTCCATTTACTTCGTGGATTTTCCATGGCTATGTTAAATAACCAGAAGGTAAATCTCCCATACCCTCTGGTAAACTAACAGTTTGTATTGAAAATTGCCATTGAAATAGTGGATTTCCCATTAAAAATTTGGTGATTTTCCTTAGTTAGTTAACATCCCATTGATATCCCATTCATATCCTACTTTATGTTGGCATTTCACCACGGGGCATCCGGACCTGCGCCGAGGCCATGCCGTTCTTCCCCAGCGCCCGGCGCAGGAAATGCGTCTGTCGTAGCTTGATGAAGTGCCGCCACTCGGCACCTGGGAGAATCGCACCGCAAAGATGTGAAGTACCACCTATCAAACCAAGCTTAAGATATATATATATATTATGTTTTATATATATGTAGATACAGATGTCAATATATGGATAGATGCTTAGATATTATTGTATACGTGTATCTGTGTGCATAGTGTGGCTATATTGTATATATATATATATATATACACGTGTACAGTGTATATTAGAGTAGGTGGATATACAGGATATCTCTGTATAATGCATACCTGCGTATAAATATGTTTGTATAGTTTTATATATATATATATAATATGTCTATATATATATATATACACGTACATTATCCTACGTATTCAATTTTCAAACGCGGCACAAAGAAGTCCCTCAGAGATCCATGTTGTTGACAGCACGTGTAGATTGGAAGCTTTGAACGATAGGCGGTTCATCCAATTTCCCAAAGGACACACAATGGTTTTTGAAGAACGCCCTCAAAATCACCAGAAGAAATATAAGCCTTCGATTCTTTTCCTACACACATCTGCAACACCAGCATACCAACATCAACAACATCCACAACAACATGTTTTTTTGGAACCACATCAGCCACATCAGCCACAGCTGTCCAGGTCACGCATCAGCCAGAAAAAGTTGAAGACGAGAAGATATGCGCCCACCACAATGAGCCAAAAGACGTAGTCCTCTGAATCCTGATGCCTGGAGGCCCATTGTTCAACACCAAGTGGATAGATGCTGTCCGTTCAGCAAACTTCACCATCCCATGTTTTGAGTGTACCCAAAATCGAAAAAATGGACCCACTACGAGTCATTTCGAACTGTCGACCATCCATTCGGGGAAAAGTCATGCGACGGCTTTTGACCCATGCCATGAGCAAGAAAGAAAACAAAAGGCTTCGCGGCTTGACCAAGTGGCACATTGGTCATAGAGAATCTCAGAATGCCGTCTTCAGTCTCGCTGGTGGTGGCATAGACCGGAATCAGGACCTCCGAGGACAAAAAAAAATCGTGCGAGATTCGAAACAGCTGCTTTTGAGCATCCATGTTATGGAAGTTGTAAGCAAATCGTGGCTATTCAACCAAACGAGAATTTCTAAGTTGGCTGAACTAACATGTTGAAAGTGTGGCTTACGGTGAATCTACAGTTGGATGGGATATCTGGTTTCGGCAACTAAGCCGCCCTATCTGTAGGTTGTACCTAGAAGGAACAAACAAACAGAAGGAACCAGGGTTTCCGAATGTTTCCGAATATTCAGTATCATCAAACAGGGATTATATGTTGGTGATCTTTTGGAGCAACTGACAAAAACGTGTTTGTGTGTCCCAGGGGGAATAAATTGAAACACTAACACCAAGGACCAATGACAAACAAATCAGCAAAAGAACTTATGTATGAGGTATGGTTTCCCAATGATCAACATCAAATCTCCTCCCGGGATTCTATCATCGTTCTTCCCCTCCGTGGCTTTATTCCAGGTATGCTCCATCTGTCCCAATCCCCTGGGCAACCCCAACACACGCGATGAGCGTGCCAAAGGCTGAAAACTTCAGACCCAATAAGCACAGTCGAATGACCTGGATGGTCACCAGAGACACCGTGATGTTTTGAGCCATCTACCCTAAACGAACAGTTCGATGCGGTCTTTACCCGCCATTTGTAGATCATAGTCCGAACGGGAAACCATGGGTTTTCCACATCGTTTTGTTGGTGTGACCGATTAAAATCCATTGAATCCCATTAAACCACCTCTAAACCACTTCTTAAACCACCATTAAACCACCATTAAACCACCATTAAACCAGGGTCAATTGGAAGGGGAGCTTTTGATAAGTCTTCCCAGTTGGAAATGACTGGGAACTGTGTTGGTCATGCGATGATGATCCCCCCAACTATCATCCAGGGGAGTGGCCGTGAGATCGCTACAGGCTTGCCGTCTGGTCATCAAACGTGGCTAGCTGGAAAATTCCAAAAAAAAACGGAGGGTTTAATGGGAAAATCTTAGGAAAATATGGGAAGATCCACTATAAATGGAGGTTTTAATGGAAAAGAATTATCAGAGGGTCCCTTATGCACCATTCCTAGACATTTGGGTATAGGTCCAAAATAACCAACCGCCAAGAACGGCTTTCATCAGATCTTGAAAATGACCAGCCATGGTCCCGACAAGTACCCCCCCAAATCATTCAAGGCATTGGACTATCTCAGTAGTTTTCAACCCGTGGTTGGTTCTGAGCACCTCCTCATGGCTTGGGAGAGAGTCATATTCTATCCCAGTATATCTAACAACATCTCCATTGTCCATATGACTATATCCCAACTATCCAGTATCATTCCAGTATCATTTCCTACCAATTCCACGATATTTGTTTTACTATTATCGTGTGTTCATGATTTTCCTCATAATCACCAGAATTTCCCGCATGAATCCAGCTTTCAAGTGAAACACCATTATCCAATGTATATGCAATATGCATATACATATATATATATACCGATATATCCCATTATCCGATCAATATCCATAACAATCATCCAAAATCATCCGGAAAAAGATCCCAAAGTCATCCCCCAAACCAAGGCTCCAACCACCTGGCCATCAATGCTGATCTCGTCCATGTCGTCGAATTGGATCCGATAGGCATCACCTAACATGGCTGCATGGATTAATAAGATGTACATATGTAGTGTGTATGTATATACCGTTGATTACAGTAAATTGGTTACATAGTACATACATATATATATATATATATTCGTGTTTATATGTATATTTATATTTATATTTATATTTATATTTATATTTATATTTATATTTATGTATATATATATATATGTGTACACACATATTTGAATATTTGATTGTATAGCAAGCAATTCGTTGACCGATTGAAGCCAGAAACTGCTGCTTTTGGCATGTGCCCCGGATTTGGTCAAAGAAAAAGACACACCCGCCGCTTCTGGGCTCCCTGCGAAACCACTCATGGGGAAGTCCTGGTGTGCCAGCCCTGTGATTTCAGGATCCTCCGTAAAACTGCCGAAAATGCCAAGAGTGTAGCAGAATCAATGACTACAGTGGCTTCTTCATGCTTATCCTCCAAGATTGCGGGTGAAAACCTGAGTTTTACATGTTGAATCCACATTATTGTTCATTGCGGCCCATATCTTATTCGCGAAATATTCATCTTCAATAGCTGAATCACAATGTGTTTTGCAGTTTTCTTTGCTTGCATCCCATCTTCTGTTGGTTCAGGCTTATATTTGGTGACTTACAATCGCTGTTGCTTAAATCAACCACTTTGGTCATATGCCGTGGTCGATCTCTCTTAGCCACTCTGGACTGCACGAAACGGCTCCAAGAGACATGGATGAACTAATTAATGTGGTGAAGGTGGCAAGAATCCTTCCATGAAATGGTGGTTGGTCAAGAACTGCATTCCCCGTTCATGGATTATGATAGTCCCCAATCTATCAAGGGTTAACGTTGATAACGCAACATACTTATCAACCAATAGGGGTTCTGAACATTGCTGATTTGGGGATGTGAATCTATACCACCCATTTCTGGTAAGTTCATTAGGATGGTTGATGATGCGGTTTATTTACCACGCTAATCACCACTAGTCCAGGGTAGTTTCTGGCTGTTTTGAAGGCCGAGAAAGGACTGTCTTTCTGAAACTTAGTGGCTCCAATCTACTTGAAGCTGTGATGGTTTCGTGGTCGAATGTCGCAGCCGAAAACCAAGTTTCGATCTATGATATCATCTTCAAAAAGTATTCACAACCCATGGGTTTCTATATGATGTTTCCTGGAAAATCGACCCAATCGTCATGACCCAGGTATCCCCAGTAACACGCACCGTTGGTCGCTGTCCTATGGTACCTTCGCTCTCTTTTTTCTTTGGCACCAGCACCTGACATCCAGTGGGGCATACGGTCACCGAATGCCAAACACGAGACTTTTCCAGACAAATCAAGCTTGTAAATGGGTTATGTCCACGCCATTCTCCAATGTATATCTCAATATATCCCATTGTCCAATCAATACTCATAGCTGTAAGCTATAAGTTATATGGTATGTATATGTCCAATATCCCAAATACATCCAAATACTATGGCCACGGATCGAAACCCTGGTGCCCTTGTGAACCGCAAAATAGCTGGTAAATGTGATTGTAGGTCGTGACTCATCCTCATATCCATAATACGTGTCCAGAAAACCCAATATAGCAACCCCCAATGAGATAGGAAAGCAAGATCCTACCAAAATAATGATCTGTTCTATCCTCTGAGGGGTTGCTATCTCCATAATATCTCCCACACCATCCAAATCATTGCAAAATCATTGTGAATCATCGAAAATGTCCACGTTTTTTTCCCAAGAATCAACAGATCTCCATCCACTGCGACGGTCGAACTAAGTTGTGCACGCGATGACCCCGCTTGGTGCGAGAGATGAGGTAGATCCCCAGCAGAGCCCCCAGAAGGGACAGAACATTCATGGCCTTAGGGGCGGACGTACCGGTAGTACCAGCAATTGCTGGGATGTACCGGATAAGAATGGGACAATGATTGGGATACGCCAAGGAAACAAAAAAAGCTTGCGAAGCGGAAAATGGACCATTTGTAGATGTTTAAAACGATGAATTACCTATTAAACATGGTGATTTTACATTTAATATCATTTAATCACCAGCAGGTAGTAGAATGGGTGCATCATGGGTAAATCAGGGGAGTGGGAGATGTAAGCAGCTTGATTTATGGGTATATAAGGGATACATAACCAACAAGAACTTAGCCAACAAAAAAAATGGTATGTAACTGGGGAATAGCAAACATAGACTGAGGAAAGCCTTGGAGATACAACCAGCTGGGGATATTATGGTAAGGGGGAGCCCGCCAGGGAATAAGATGTACCCAATGACAGTTGAGTGCGTCCTGAAAGTGTTCGTCAACCCCTTAGAGTTGCAATCTCAAGTGTGACAATGATGATAAATCCCTAGATTTTAGAGCACCCTATTTTCAGACAAACTGATTCTAAGTACTGCAGCATCATTACATTTTGGTAGACCGATACCTGAAGATTGGAATTCTTGGTCCACTCTACTTGTGACACGGATCATGTGGGTATCAAAAAATACACATGATCCTGTAGTTGTTGATATAGCTGGAGGTTCATTACCCTTAGTGTCATAGGCTTTGACCCATCCCCATTTGGTCGCCGCAAAAGAACCAGCCCCCGTTTGGAAGTTACTTCCAAGCGCTTCAAAACATGTGGCTCGGATGTCTCTTGTAACCAACTAAGTCATGTGGCGATGGATCAAAAGTAGATGATAGATGATTATAGTAGATGTATGTCTTTGCCCCCCGTATATATATATATATATATGTATAATATATATATATATAATATATATATATATAATCCGGTTTGACTCGGGTTGACTCATGTACCAGCACAGTCAGTCCACCCACTGGTGCACTGCTCAGAGCCCAACCATCGACGTCAGAAAACCGCCTGCCTGGCAGCATTTCTTTGGGACCCTGTCAGACAACAGCAGGTCAAGCAAACCATCCAGTACCTGGTAGTTGTGTTCTCATCATCATCGTCATCATCATCATCATCATCACCACCACCATCACCACCACCATCATTGCAGCAGCAGCACCACCATCCCCAGCAAAACAATTCCACTTCCAGCCACCCTCCACTTCCCGCATTCCGGACTCGTCCCTCTGCCTGTGATTTGGTCATCCGATTGTAGGCGATGCCCAAATTGGAACATGTCACCACTGTGATCTGCTCCAATGGCTCGGTCGTGTTGACCGCCAGACTCGTGGACGTCTCCAGGCCTCGGAGAGATTTCGCTGCCGAACCGGAGATTTCCGGCTGGGTCATATGGGGCAAAAGTGTATACTTAAATACAGTACGCAATAAACTCACAGACCTAAAGTGGCAAACAAATGACCCTTTTTGATCCACAGAATCTACGATTTTTCCGGCCCCACCTGGAACTTCCGGTAGCCCCGGCAGCCCCGGTAGGGCCGTGGGCAGGGCCGTGGGCAAGGCCGCGGGCAGGGCCGTGGGCAGGCCTTCCAGGCCGGTGGAGATCACCATATCTGCCTGGCAAGGAAGTACAACGGATCCTTATGGGGGGCTTATGTGAGTTTGGAAAATTCCCTATAAATGGAGGTTTTAATGGGAAAATCACCTATAAATGATGGTTTATACCCTCTGGTAAACGTTTACATAACTATGGAAAATCACCATTCTTAATGGGAAAATCAACTATAAATAGCCATTTTCAATAGCCATGCTAGTTTACCAGAGGGTAATAGTACTTTAGTAAAAATATCGTGATTAATGGGACTAATGAGATTATTGATGTGTGGTTACAATGATGATGAGATTCTGAGTACTCATGGAATTGTGGTTACGACAATTCCAACATGTGTTCTTGTGGGATGATTGATGGGATGATGAAACTGGTAATCGAATTGTAGAGGTATTAAAAATGCGATTGGAAAAACATACAATAGATTAGGGAAAAATTATATTGAGATAGTAGATTCATCCCCAGGTCGTATATCAAATATCCCCCCATGTTTGACACCCAAATGCATGATATATCCAATACATTTTGGGATAAACCATACCAAAAGGGATTTGGAAATAAAATTGTTAGGAGATCATTGGGGAATGCCCAATTTGTGTAACTCCACAACATGGCAGAAGATGGGGGATGTTTTTACTTTGCCAGGTTCGATGGCCAAACTATTTGCGTCCTCGCTTTCAGCCACTTGGCTCTGCCAAGTTTAGCCAAGTTTGGGATCAAACGTTTGGCCGGACGTGGGCCCAGCCATTGTGGGAAACGGCTGGATCGTATAATCATCCCCATCCCCCATTCGTATCAAAGACCTCCAGTAAAACCATGGGTTTTTGTTGGGACATTGATTCATCGCATCTTTGGGACCATGGTTTATTGGGGATGTTTTATATGGGTGATGGGATTAGAATGGACTTGGAGATTTGATCCTTTGCAGCGTTTACCCAGTCTGGAGCTATCCTGGGATCCCGAACGAAGCCACGGACTTTCTTTGGGAACTGTGATACGTATGGAGAGAGAAGGGGGGGAGAGAGAGATGTATACTGTATACATGAATGGTTGGCAAGCTGTGGGGTATAATCTCTCGTGTCTCTGTATGTATGAATGTATGAATGTATAAATGTATGACTGGATGAATGTATGAATGCATGCATAATTATATATACATATATAATTCTATGGTGAACTTTCCAACTTGTGCATGTACTTGTATATAGCAGTGATTCCCAGTTTCAGCGATCATCCCAGACCCCAACCACAGTTCGCCCCCCCCTGCACCGCACCTGCAATGGGCGATGGCTCACCGCAGATCTACAAAGTGCCACATGGCGGTAGTTCTTGTGATTCTTGGAAGGGTTCAATGGATGAAAACCATTGAAAACCTATGATTTGGCGCTACAAGACCAACCATAGTGTGGATAAATTGGTGAGATCATGGGACATAATGCTGATACAAGTGGGAGATAACCAAAGGTTTCAATGGTTGAAATGTTTCGCCAATGGATCTGGCATCTCTGGTAGACCCTTGGACATCCTCAAGCCCCAGCAAAAGGCTCCAAGCAGCATTCTGCTGGGAAATCATACAGGTTTTCCGCTGCAACTTGCAAAAATGTATGTCAAAATATGCGCATCTTCATGCAAAGCCCCTGGCAGAGGCAAACACTCAGTGTTTCCACACCTGGCTGTGCAATGTGTCTATTGTTTTGAGTTTTTGGTCAGTCTATCCCCCGACACATCTGCAGGATACTTTGGGACTTAACATCCAGCCGGCTCAAATCGCCTGTGAGCCCAAAAGGCAGCAACGGGTGCATCCAGCACTGATGAACTCTAGGTGGGACTATCACACTTTGTGTCTGAGAATTTAGGGGAACACCCCAAAATCCAATGGTTTGAAAACCCCAGTTTCTCCTTAATATGATGATAAACACCAGGGTTAGTGGAGAATCATCCCAAGTAAAGCTCATTAGACCACCAAGTCCCCAACGACGAAGGGATTGAACGACGCACCAAACCTGGGCGCGTTCGTTGATCATTCCAAACGCTACTTGGGAGTGCACTTTTGGAAAGAAATGGGTATGGAAATGGGTTTCTAACTCCCGCCCCTACAGCTATCGTGAAATCCATCCACTTATAACTGGAACTGCAGCCCCAAATAGTGAATCTGCTCATCGCTCATCTGTATTGGTAGCAATGATAGAAATCCATGTATAGTTTTGCAGTAGTCATTCTACTCATCCATAATTGTAAATCATCCATATGGCCACACTATAGCAGAATTGATGTAACCTCTAGAAATCCAGCCAGTAGGGAATGTCAACTGACCACTGCTCCTTGGTGGATTGGGCCATAGCCATCATGGCATACGTTGGTGCTGGAGCAGTTTGTTTAGGAATGGTCAATCTGTGGCAACTGATGATTTGGGTTTTTGGGAAATGCCCGATCACAATGTGTCCTCAATTGTTCGTTTCTAAGCTTCCAGAAAACATTAATGGAATTGTGTTGTGCTTGAGTTGCCAACAATAATGTATAGAATGGCAGCTTTGGATAGCTTTAGTGGGCGTCTGAGTCTTGAGTTTGGACCCTCTGCCACTATCATGCCAACTGTTTTCTCAACCAGACCTCCCTGCAAACTTAAACCCACAGTAAACACCTGAGTTGGCCATATTTGTCCACCCCCAACATGGCAATTTGAATGGGATGAATGATGTAACAACCCTCTTCCCATGGGTCCCATCTGAGTCCTGCACTGACAAAGAAAGCGTCAGAATGACATAGACAGAAATGACCTGAAGGAGGATGGCAAGGGCGCAGGAGGCTGACCACATGACCCTGAAAGACATTGGTCAATTGAGATTATCACATGATCATCTCAGGATGGAAAGCAAGAAATAGATAGAAAATGGTAGAAATAAGCAGGTTAAAACCCCCATCCAGACACTTCCTGGGGTCCTAGATGCTGCTTCCAAAAGAAAAATCGGAACTCCCAATCCGTTGCCAACTCCTGGACGTACTGGCTCACCAGAAGAGCACAAGGGGGGGAGACACCAACCTGAACACCGGAAATCCCCAAACTTTTGAATACAAGAGGTTTGATATGTTTTGACATAGTCCAAATATTTCCTTATGCATTCCGCTAGGCCGCTAGGCTTTGTGAGTACCCAAATTTGCTACCACTTCACTTTCCCCGGGTGTGATCAAAATCCCGCAGAACGGGGTGCTAGCCTTGATCCCTAAACAGAAGGTTGCCCTCTGGTCGTCAGTCAACCATGGCCGTTGACAGCCCATTCTTTGCGGGAACATCAAGGGGTGCCCAAGTCTAGAATGATTGGCAAAGGGACTGACTTCTGTATGAGTGCAACATCTAACATGATCTTCGAACCCTGCTGCCCGCCTCAACCTCAAGGCAGATATGACCAGATTTGGAGATGTTGAAACCTACCAATCTTCCGGGGGGATGAACATGTCACAGCTACAAAAAGCTCTTCACCAGGCTGGGGATCCTTGGTGCCCCAGCCATTCGAAAGAGGCAATAGCATGGTGGCCTCAAGGTCACGTCCGAAAATTGGCTTTGAACCCCCAAGGTATTGCCATCATAAATCGGGGAAACTGGTGCTAAACCAGCGGTTTTGGGCATAATACTACTTAGATAACCCCATGTTTTTCAAGAAAATTGTGTTTTTTTCCCTGCTGATTCCAAGGCTTGGTTGTACCCTCTACGTCAAAAACTGGGGCCGTCTGCCATAGAAGATGTTCAAAAATGGTGAACCTGGAACTCCATCTCCTCGAACTGGGCTTTTGGGGGGTTGTTTCAGTCGCCACGCTTTTCAAAGTTCGGCTGAACTTCAAACGGTCAAGAAACCCTCCTACCAATCTTTTTGGAACAAATCTTGATGAAACCTGTTGATTTCTTAGAGTATCAACTGAACGCCATCCTCAGGAGCTGGGGCCGGGCCCTGAGCAGCCGGGCTCTGGCAAAGACTCGATGACAAAGGACACATTGTCTGGCAATAAAGATGATGGATGGGTCAAAAACAGTGGGTACCACAGAAAAAAACAAGAACAGAATTCGTTATTTCTTGTATAGTACCAACACAAAAAGATACAAAATGTATCATTTACTTCTATATAATTGCTTGTCGGATTCTGCAATTTCTATCTTTCTAGGGGTCCTGCAGTGACAATCCATCCCTTACCCTCAAACACCCCCCAGAAACCATGGTTTAATGGGGGAAACTACACTTCTTTGGGACCTCTTAGGCGGAGATAGGATGATTCTCATCCAGATTTGGGAACTGATCAATTTGACCCATCTCCATCTGGAGAGGACCACTGGACGGCCAGCAGCCAACAGCCGGCCATCAGGATTCAAAGCTAACCCACAAGCTTAAATGGAATTTGGCAAAAAAAACTGGCTATGTCTGAAAATATGGTTTCAACATCCCCAATCTTTATTGTTGTTCGAAAAAAATCGGAACATGATGGATCAACCAGCGAATTTGGTGGCACCCGGCACCCCTTTTTTTCACCACACCAGCAGCAGCAGACGGCACCTGACAGCGAGCGCAAGGATTTGGGTCGACTTCGCCTCGGTGCCTCCACCTGAAACGAGACCTGGGCCACAGATTGGAATGTCTATTTCTAGTATTAACCATCCAATTCTTGGGGTACCCAATTTTGACCACCCGTATATCTTATGCATGTGTTTATACTTTCAATTGTAATATGTTTGTCTCTTCATGTATTCATTGATTTATCATCCTGCATCTATACGTCAGTATATGTGTTGTATGTGCATAGAGATTGTGTATCGAACTACATAGCAACACAATCAACATGGAAGAAACAAAACGGTGATGTAGCTCAAAATTCCAGTACAGATGAGTTTTGCGGGGAATCAAAACTGCAAATATTCAGGCTGGAAGCCCCGAAAATTCCCAGGAATGCCAGAGGAAAGCCATCTTCGCAGGGTGAAATGACGCGGTTCGATCATAAAATCATCCATGGCATCCCCAAAATTGATAGAAAAACCCAAAAATCTGCCACGAAAATCGCTATAGGAAACCCTCAGCTTTGCCACAAATCTAGGAAATTTGACGAAAAAATCAGCGAAATTCCCATGGTTTTTTGCTTCCCAGCACCTTTGGAGGCGATGATGGAGGTGTTGTCGTGCCCTGACGATGATGGGATCCGCTTCAGCCGCTGGGTGTGCGGGGCATATATAGAAGAACCCAACTGCTGGTTTTGGAGGATGAAACTGATGAAACCTGCCAAAATTCAGATGTGCCCCAGTTTTTTTTCCGAGAAAAAAGGAAAAATCTCGTGGTTTCAAACCACTAGAAACCTCCGTTTCTTCACTGACCGTGAAGGTGGATTTCATCAGCAAGAAGTGGCTATGAAACTTATAGAACCAACAAATCCAATAATAGCAGGTGCGGTATATTATATTGGTAAACAAGATTGGGGACAACCTATTGCTGTCCTGCTTGTATTCAAAGTCCATGTGTGACACAAGATTTCAAGGCTCCATGATGAAGTTTGCTGGTGGTTCTGAACCTTTGAATATGTGTATATACAGTACAGGAGTCAATTCGCATCATTGTCCCGCAGAAGAAGGAAACCATCAATGATTGCAGCAATAAACTGGTAAACATGGAGGGTCTTTGGCTAAGTCAAGATTGGTCGATCGTGCAGAGGTTGGTCTCTAAACTCTGGCAGCCTAAACGCCTAAACTGCGGATCCTTGCAACTTCGTGAACCACTTGACACATTTTGTTGGCAGAGCAAAACCTCACTTCCAGTTGATAGAAGTTCAAGGTCCAGAAGGCATTCCAGCCTGACTGGTGCTCCGAATCATCCAAAAAAAGGGATCGGAAATGCCCAAAGAAAACACCGGTGGCTTCCGAGTTTTGGACAAGAAACCCCAAAATCATCCATCTCCGCTCTTGGGCGACCCAGCCTTTCCAATCGGTGGGACATGCGGATTCCTGCAGCCATCGCTGCGTTCAGCCCTTCAGCCCCAACTGAGAGGCTTCGGATTGTCTAGTCAGGCTTGGATTCTTCAAACTTATTGACTCTACCAGGTGGTGCCCCATAGTTTGCGAACTTGGTTATTTATAACCAATATTGCGGGTTTATGGTAGATATATGTATAGCTATATATTGGGTCTCCAAACCAACTTATAACTGGGGTGCTTTCAGGAAAGACAGCCGACCAATCAAGACCAATTGCTGTAGAGAGATGACGGCAGAGATCTGGCAATGACTCAAAAAGCTTGACCTCCGAAATTGGATATTCTAACCAACCACAAAAGGGATATAGGGATTTTGCATATACATGTTTTGGATATTATGGGGATGTAGTGGGACATCCCCTCCAGTCACATCAAACATGGCAAGTTGGAAAATTCTCCGTTTAGTTCGATGATTTTCCCATTTTCGAATCTCCATGTCTGGTTCGGGGATCTCCCGGTCAGCCACGTTTGATTACCAGCTCGTACCAGTATATTCCACTTGTTTTCCCATCGTATGCCAATTACATCTCTACAAATCCCCATTGTATCCCCAGAAATCCCAATTATATCTGATTATATCCCCAGTTTGTCATCAGTTTTGTTGGTTAACTCACCATTGCTGGTTATATCACCATCATTCACAGCCACCAGCTTGGTGAGTTGACCAATTTCCGCCATTCCCAGCTCCCCCCCCATTCCACTGCCTATTGGACTGGGTGAGATCGCTACCTGAGTCCCATGTAAATCAGCAGTTTGGGTGGATTGATGGGAAAATACAATGTGGGGCCCCCAAGATAGCTAGGTTGGTTTATAAGTCCAAACACTATGGTTTATGATACTTGTAACCATACCTAATGGGGTTTATAATTTATAAACCAACTTATAAGTTGGGGGCCCCACATTGTAAGACTCAAAAACATCTTCAGCAAATCCAAGTAGACGGTTAAGAATAGCAAAAGCATCCTTTCAATCCTATCAATTGGAAAAAAAATCAGCATTGAGCAAATCCAAGAATATAGCGTTTCAACAGATGTTGACAACCTGGCGATTGATGAAAAATGGGGCAGCAATCGCCCAACCAAAGTGGTCATCGTTAGGATCTAAAACCATCCATGTTGGGGGTAAAGAACTTTTTACTATACCCATCTTGACGATGAGAATCACGGAATATGGGATAGTGAAACTTGCTTTTCCAGACATGATTGCGACACATCTTGAATTCTCCGTGAGGATTTGGGGCAACTCATGGCAATCGATACTTAGATCTATCCCTTTTCGGGTCATAATTTAACATCCAAGCTGGCAAAGGATCAATGCCAAACCTGACGAGTTTAGGATAAATGACTGATCTCTACTATGAATCTGGATCAATGTTGAATCCGAAAATGCGCTGTGTTGGCCCATGGAATGATGGTTCCAACTAGTTTGAGCCCAATATCCACATCGGGAACCTCTTAGGAAATGGCTCTCTCCAGTAGGAAGATGTGTCCTACATAAACGATGATTGTGGATTCCATTTGGGTATGGGTCAAACTTTCAGGTTTCAGGAAACGTAGATATTGGTCATTTTTGTTGTAAGTATCCAATTTTAGGGGTTGCAACGTTGACCCATACCCACTTGATGAGTTATCGGGGGTGCTTGAAAGAGACCGTTCCGAAGACCGTTTCAAGAAACGTCAAGGCATGAGCTCCACTCGTCCAGTGACTTCCCCCAGGCGCTTTGACATTGGCATTCTTCCCACTGATTCCGGTGATATCCGCATGAGTCACACGGGTTTCTCCCAAAAGTGACACCCCCAAAATTGCAATTGACACAGGACAAATGATGATCAACTAACCACTAGATTTTGAGCTGCCCTACTTGACCCTATCTTAAAACGAACAGATCTCCTGCATTGCCAAACTCAAATACCCTGCATGCTTTTGGGGTTGCTTAGGAGATATCCCCCTTAAATTCCTTACCAACCAAGATAGGTACTAAACCAAGATCGGTACTTTAGTTTATGGCAAAAAGATGGAAGTAGATGGATTTGTCTGAAAAATAGGGTAGCCCAAGATTTGTTAATCATCATTTTCATCATTACATGGCAATTTCGTGGGTATACCGGAATTTCCGACACATCCATGTTAAAGGACCCATCCAGTTGCTGAACCCAGCACATCAGCCACAGTCAACTCAGCGCCCTGCTCACTTTCTGCAGAGAAGACTCTGCTACCTGGGAAAGATGGAACTCATCTGAGTGGTTTTTTCATCAAAACATGTGGGAAAATTGTCCAGAAGTTTAGACAGAAATTCGGGGCGACTTTGACGAGCACAAATCAGAAATGTGGGGGTTGAGCCAACCAAAAAAGATGATTTTCACAAGCAAGAACTAGACCCTCCAACCAAAAATGTGGATGCTTGCCGAACAAAAATACAGAATAAGGTGTGCAACCATCCATCAGAATCGATAGCAATGGCTAGGCACCACAGAACCGCCTCGCCTCTGGGACCACGGCCGCCGTGCGCCGGCTGCCTCAGCGGTTTGGCGGACCTGGACCTCCTGGGTTTAAGTGGGGGGGAAATCATGACCAGTGGAATTAGGGGCACCCGATTTTCAAGATTTGAGAAGGCAAAAAGGTGCTGAAATGATTGGCAGTTTCCCAATTTACCCAAAACTATTGGCCCTAAAAGATGGACCTATTTTGGTAGAAAACAAAACAACCCATTTTGGTGGGTCTATCGGGCCCCTGTTTTTGACCCATACCCCAACAGCTTTTGCTGCAAGGTGGTGCTCCCCAGTCATCTACCATCGATCCGCGATTCCTACGTATCAAGCAACTTAGCTAAGTAGGGGCACGAACTTGATAATCTCGAGGCTCCGGCTATCATCGGCAGAATCTGGAAGCACCTGGGAAGGGTGTCAAATGGCGTCAGGGAGCGGTTGCATGTGTTTCTAATCAAGTGAACAAGAAGGACTCGTCTCATCTTGAAAACTTGTGATAAACCATGGTAAACCTAGTGCCCAACCCATGCCCATACATTTGCAATTTGGGGGATATCATTTTTAAAGTCTTACATTCATAAATCATTCATCATCATCATTCTTACATTCATCATCATTCATCATCACTCATCAAATTAAAGGAAAATGTCTTCTGTTGAAAAAATATGGGGCCACAACTAGGTCCGACCTCATCCAAACTCGCTGAATCCTCCAACCCCAAGATCCATGGCTTCCCCATACAGCCAACTTTCCCATCCTCCAAGCCTCACCCCTCCCATTTACCACTCGGCTTATCCCATCAATATCCCAGGTGGTAACATATCCCAATGTGATCACAAATATACCAGTAATTTTGGGATATCGTAGGATACCACTAGCTACCACTGACTATATGCCTGTGGGTCAAAACCCTCGTACCCTAGTTTTCATATCAACATAGCTGGAAAATACCCCCCAAAAATACCTTTTACATGATGTTGAGCCATCCCCATATACTGTGGATGGAAGAAATCCTGCACTACCTTGGATGGTTGAAACCCTGTAACTCATGGGATAAACCACATCCCAGGCGCCATTCATGTCGGCCCCCGTCGCGGCGACTTAGCCTTGGCCTCCGCTTCTGCAACTTGAGCCAGCGGCCACGGGGAACTGGTTGTCCAGTGCCCTAGCCCCTCATGAGGTGATACACTTCCTGGTGGTTGAGCCACCCATCCAAAAAATCAGGGCATCATTAAAACATATTACCCTCTGGTTATTCAACATAGCCATGGAAAATGGCTAATTTGGGATGATTTTCCCATTAAAACTTCCATTTATAGAGGATTTTCCATGGCTATGTTAAATAATCAGAGGGTAAAACTATCCTTCCAGGATGGATTGAAAAGTTCGTGAAACAAGCAATCATCCTCCACACTTGGGGTTGAATGCGGAGCAGTTTTCCTCAAGACACTGGATCAAGGTGGTGAAGCGGCAGCCCAACTCCTGGTCAACTTCTATTTGGAAGCAGTCATGGCCAGCAGTGAATCTGAGATCTGTGATCCTCAAATGAAGGATTCAATGAATTTGTCAAGGGGAACCTCTACAGGGTTTCGGTTTTGTTTTTTAACCAATTCTAAGAAGGATACCCTTGACTCCAGAAACAATGTTGAGGAAAATCTGTAAAATTTTGGGCGCGATAAGGAGACCAAATGCCCCTGGCATCGCAGGACTCGATTCCACCACTCCCTTGAGCCAAGTGTAGCAGGGGTTCGCTGAGCAGAATTTGATGGGAAGTAGAGCCAACTACTGTGGAGTTCCCTGATCAAATCATTCGCAAGTGGGTAGTATAACCATCATGCCTTGGAGTGCAGACCTCCAACAAATGAAAGTGCTAAGAGGTAAGAACCAAAATCTGTGAACCAGATTTCGCTGTAGGTCAGATTTGGCTGCCCCAAGACAATCGCTAGCTCAAAGCATATACAAATGAGCAGTCAGTATGTGGTCCGAAATGCGTCTTGACCTTTGACCCAAACCTATTCTTCTATGTTTTCAAGTTTTTGGGATGGCCTAAAGTCAAAAAATAACTGAGGTTCCCCTGGTGGAATGGTTGTAAATGCCCATTCCTCGGTAGCGTTCTCCCTTTCCAGTCCCAGTTCGGCAGGGGGCTTACGCGGAAGTCTGAGTCTCCTGCAGGGAGGGTCTGGTCTAGCCAGTGACTCATGGGGAGTTGGGAAGTGGCTCTTGATGTGCTAATGCAACTTGAAGGTGTGTGCATCCCAAGTAGTAAGTGGTTAATCACCCAATGTATTAATGGGTCTTATCCCAAATATAGAACTGGATGATATCATACATGTATTATATAGTCTTATTACCACGTAATAACAGGTATGCACATCCAAGAATGATTGTCAATGAATGGGGATGTCACCATCAATCATGTGGTAGAACCCCATATGCCACCTCCAATACTAGATGATTGATAACACCCATTCTTGGTCAGTCGGTACGGATGTTTCAAAGCGGCTTATGGCTTTTGCCGCACTACACGACCTTCTCAATGCTCAAATCACGCCGTCCTTCCCTTGGTCGCTCCAACCCACATCTTGCGCGCTGTTGAACTTGGCTTGATACGCCTGCCACTCCTCAGCGGCGCAGGCCTTCAATGTTGAACCAACATTATTGTTCATTCAACCAGCATGTTTGCCAGCTGCATGCCTACATTGCTGTTCAAATAACCCGTGTTTCTCTGTTCGTGAGCTCCCGCTTCTGCTGGTTCAACCAAGTTTGTGAAGACGAGCAGTGCTCAAGACTCTCTGTCATTCCACTATACCTTTCTTGGGTGATAAGGATTCTCAGAATGGATTGTGACAATCCCCGACATATTGGGCAATGAAATAGAATGAAAGCCCCTACAATCATATATTAACTAACACAGGTCTTAAACACTGCTCAAATCAATTTAAATACCCTAAAAAACACTGGTCACATCCCTTTCAGTTAGTGAAAATAGCAGTTTTGGCCGGCCAAATCCCGCATCAAAAACCGGGCAAAATCCGCCGGATTCCGCCGGCACTTCCAAGCACAACCAAGGCTCATCCTGCTTGTCCACACTCCACCTGTGATCCGCATGATTTCATCAGCCACGGGTCTGAATGGGGGATACCCCAAAAATGTTTGGTCTGAGAGAATTATGATAAAGCAAAAAATGTGCGTGTGCCCTATTTTCAGACAAACCCATAATATCAGGAATTTTGATGAAATTTTGGGGGAATATTATCAACAATGATCTTGGACACTACAGGGAAATGGTCACCCAACCACCGTTCAGGATTCTGTACATTGGCCAGTACAAATGATTGGTTTTTGTCTAGCTAAACCAACTAATTGCAGTGCCAATCATGTTCTTGTTCATAATGATCGCCATCAACATCTCTATTGCTATTGCCACGGTCACCGGAATGCGATCATCGACATCAACGTCAACATCAACGTCAATGTCAACGCCATCATCACCACCACCACCACCACCATCATCATCATCATCATCATCGTCACCATCACCATCACCATCATCATCATAATCATCATCATCATCACCATCATCATCCACTGATGACGGTTTAGTTTTTGTAGCAATATAGAGTAAACTATCATCATCATAATATCAACAAACATGTTACCACTTCGGAATCATCACCACCATCCGACTGCCTGCTGAAGTATTGGTTCTGGATGTGTTGCAGCCACTCGGCCTGGTACGGTGGAGTGGGGCCACCCAAAAGATGGTGACTTAAGCAACAAACATGGGGATTTCATGGATTTATAGTTGATTACTTAGGTATATCCTTGTTGGTTTACAACCCCATCTAACTATGGTGATATATCCCATAAACTCTCAGTTTAATTAGTTATTTACCAAGTTGGCTATCATTTTGGGACCCACCTCGAAAGGGTGGTCCCCAGTTCCCATGGATTCTTGTCATTGTCCCCATTGAAAATGTCATTTGGAAGGAATATTGGAGGTTTCCATCAATGGGGGTACCCCAAAATGAATGGTTTATAGTAGAAAATCCTATTTACATGGATGATTTGGAGGTACCCCATTTTAGGAAACCTCCATGTGCCTTTTTCAAATAGACCCAATCAGAAGGGGCCTTCACAACCGTTTGATTTCCTTCCTTGTGCATCGCCTTTTCGGAAAATCAGGGATCCACAGATGTCCCAAATTTCCACTGATGGGTGCGCAAAAACAGGGCATTACCCTTCATGTTTGCCAACACGTCTCCCAGTTGGGGTTGACCATAGTAGTACAGTATAGCTATTAAGTAACGAATACATTCCCATTCAAAGCTGGGGTGAGGGCTACTCAAATTATCTTTAAAAGTCGACAAGGCAAAAGGCTTGTAACCAGGTGAAAATCCCTTGAAACTTCAATCCATCAATAAAGATCTGAAGATCATCACCAAATCCAGTCAGTTTATGGTTGGTGAGCGGGCAACAAAACTTGCATGACATCAGTGGGATATGGACATCAAGAAAAGGATGCTTCGAGGCTTCAAAAGACAGTCTTTCAATTTTCCGGAACCATTCCCTCAGACTAGACATATATGTATATATATATATATATATTTATATACTGTATATACCCAAAATTAATCAAAAGATCATCATTAAAAATGCGGGTCTCCCATGCATTCCCATGGTATCTCAATCCCATGGTCCGCCTGGCGAATCTCATGCCAGTCCACCTCCTCCTGGATGTTAAGATTTGGTACCCCACAATTGGATGGTTGAAAGCCCTCATTTTTCCAGATGGTTCCTACTAAAATTGTCGTTCATGATGGAAATAAGATGGAAATAACACCGAAAACAGCCCATGTTCACGATTTTCAGGTACCAGAGCCATTAACTTGAGTCAAGATGAGAGTCGAAGTCATGATACTCGATGGTCAGCTGTAACATGTGTCCTTGTCTGCGACTGCGATAAACATCTTTTTTTGAGAGGGTTGATCCTCCAATCATGAACCACCAATTCAAGTGATGCGCTTAAGGAACCCTGCGTCCCCGGGGAACTAAGTCAAGATATCACCACCGGTGGGAACGGGGATGTTGTGATCAATTTATTATGACACAAGAAAGAATGGTAAATTGCACAAACTTCCAATCTGATCAACCAACGAAACGCGCTGATGACTAAGGGGAAACTGCTACCCGATCAGCCAGAGTTTCAGAGTTGCTACAGAAGGGTCTGTTTGAAAAAAGACTACCATTTAGTAAAGTAATCCCCCAAAAATCGAACAAAGGGGGAAAAAACACTATTTCGGTAGGAATTGCCAGCTGTCGTATTTCATTATCCTTTCCACAGTGTTTCATAATATGTGCCAACGTTCGATGAATCAACCAGTGGGGAAAGAACATCTGAAAATCCATCAACGCCCAGGACGGAATCCATACCTGAAAATATCCTGCCTTAAGGCACTTTAGCTGGTCATAGGTGATTGCTGTGCAAGAAATGTTGCAGTAAACTCAGTAACTCATTGGAAATGTCCACCTTTTTCCTCTAAAATGTCACGATATGTCCCTTGAATCGAGTCTGGATCCAAAATTTCGGATTTACCATCATCTTCACACACGTCTCACCGGATTTTTTGAACCGCTGACTGGGTCCGAGTCGGGGTGGCTTCAACCTAACCTTGCATGGAAAATGCCTCGAGCACTGCACTTCTGCGAAGCTTCCCGAATTCCAGCTCAACTGCAACCAGAAAGCAACTGGACAAAAAAACTGTTGGTTCAAAGCTGTCCAAAGAATTCAGACCACTACAAGGAACTTCTGATTACATTGCATAGTTGTCAATCTAAAATCGTCATCCTCATTGGGAGCAGATATGCTTTCAGTGGTATGTACACGCAGGAAAACAGCAGCCATTAAGACGAGAGGCTGCTATCTGACTGAAGCGAGTCAAATAAAACCTGTCAGTGTCAATTTACATTTGCACTCAATCTAACTCAATATCATTGTCTTCATTGTGATGGTTTGGCTCTCAATTCTGAAGTACTTATCACTGATCATTCATGTGAAAGTTTCCGTCCGTTTTCGGATACCTGGTGCACAATAAAAGGCTATGCAATCAAACAACAACGGCAGAGCCATCTCTACGCCGCCGCCGAAGGCGCAGCGGATGGTTCGCCCACGACGAAGTCCACCACGTCCGGGGGCTCCTCCTCCACCGCTGCGTGGACCTGGTGGTGTCCACTGAACAAGGGTGAGATGTCGGGGATGATGAGACTGGTGCGAAACGTAGGGAATGGGGGTTGCTGGGATGATTAATGATTATTATCTACTATGGGATGATTATTAATGATTATTAATGAGTGTTAATGATTATTAATGGGATGATCATTAATGACCTATAATAACCATTAATAATCATCCCAGCAACCCCCATTCCCTACTAAGCACCAGTAAGATGATGGGAAGTCAGTGAATTGATGTAACTGTAAGTGGATTGTATCCCAAGAAATATGCTGAGACTTCAAGGGCTGCGACATTTACCAAGATCAGGGAACACCCCGCTTAGTGCCCTGAGTGTTCGTGAACACCAGTAAAATGGTGGGAACTTTGCCAGCTATTCACTGGGATGATCATGGGATTTAGGATCTATGCGTAGCAAGTGGGCTGTATCCCATCCTGGGTTGTGGTCATAAGTTAGAACCCACTTCCTCACCATAGACCCTGGAACTTGCATGATCATGACAGCATCCATTGCTGGTACTTAGATCATGTTTCATCCCTATCTTTATGCTTGTAGAAAATAATTGGATGCATCAAAATTGCCACAAATTGAGGTATATAATCACATTTTCGGGCAAACGCGATTCCCTTCAAAATCGTTAGGGATCTTCATTCTAAAATAAAAAAAGGAAAAACAAAATGAACATGTAAGAACCAAGAAGAACCTAACCACTAACCTCTGCAGGCCTTATGGTTCCCCAGTGCCGTCATCCGCGCGTTGCGGCTGCGATGCGCCGCGGCCGCCAACGCGTCGCGCTGCCGCTCTCCGTGCAGTGCCAGTTGCAGCGCATCGGCGGTGGCAGCGTCGCTGCAGAGCGCCACTAGACCCCGAGGGCCCAGGCGTTTCAGCTGGGCGCCAGTCATGGTGGAGGGAATCCGCACCTCACCTGCTCCCGGCAACCCCCATCTTTTTTGGCAAAAAAGATGATGGGCCAAAAGACCTCCCAACCGCAAAAGTTCTTGCTATTTAAAAGGAAAAAAAACTCCCAACCCATCCCCCTTGCCCCCTAAGCCCAACTTGGAGGTACAGTTCCATCAACAAGTGGGTTATATAGCCATATTTGTAGGGGTTCCATTCCAACTCATGGAGGTTACCATAGTTGTGGCCATTTTTCAGGTTAGTACCATAGTTAGAGCCACTAACCCCAACCCTTCACCCCAACCCCAACCCTTCACCCCACCTGGCAGCTCCAAGGACTTCAGGAAGGTCTGCAGCATCTTGGCGTCCCAACGGTGCAGGTCGTGCGCCTTGGAGGCGGTCCACTGCTCTTGGCGCCAGCTGGTGAGCACTTGGGTCGCCTCCATATCCGCGTCGCGCAGCACCCAGAGGTCCTACACGACATCGCCAGCGCTTGGCAGAACGGTGAATTCTATTGAGTTGACGCACATAACTTGGGGAACTGTTGGGTTTATTTGGAATATAACATAATATAACTATAGTGTTCATAGTCTCTAGTTGATGGGTGAAACTAAACCAACAAAGACAACTGGGGGGCCTCACCTTGTATGGTTTATGGTAGATAGATCGAACTGAATGAGACCACAATGTGGGACCACAGGAACCTATAGGTGGTTGGCCCGACCTGTTTGGGGAATTAGGATCGGGCTATGATGAAATTGAGAACAAAAGTTGGGTACCCAAAAACAAAAAGAGTATCCGGATGGACCAAAATGACACAGACCCAACGGTCCTCTTGCACCTTCACCTGCGTCAGTGCGGATGGGAGGTTGAGATTTCGCCCAAGGAAAGGTGCTTCAAAGCAAATGGAGGTGTACTAAAATGGGGAAACCCCCAAATCATCCAAGTCATTCGACCATTTTAGTATTAAAACGTATGGTTTTGGGGATCTCCCATGACTTGAGAAACCCCTCAACGAAACTCCAATGATCACTAAAACTATTGACAGGCTGACGAGTGGAGGCTCTACCTGGGGTGATTGTAGAATTGGAAGGAAACTGAAACAGGAAATCCCTTGCCCTGTGCTATGTCCATGGTTTCCGCTATAGGTGTGTTTCCATTAGACCAAGCCAAACATCCCATGGCTTTCCTCTTGAAGCCCCCCATATCGCCTTCAGTTCGCGATGCCATCGGGCATCAATGAAGGTTTCCAGCTTGGCGCTGTCGCCTTCATATTTCTTGATGATGCTGCCACCCACCTCCATTGCTGCCGGAAGTAGAAATGACAGTGTGTTTATATAAGGAATCATCCGTAGAATGTGGATAGAATGTGGAAATGTCAAAACGTCCTCACAAACATGGATGGGAATGTGTGTGAAAATATCATATTCCAAGTACTTGAGGATATTCCAGAATGGTGGCAATGCGTAATACAAACAGAATACAATATCCAGCATTGTACCATTTGGGGGGTTCTCAACATAGACACTTGGGGGTAATTCTTGATTCGAGAAGGTCCAGGTAAGAATAGAAGCTGCGACTAGGCAAACATCGCGGGAAATAGGGTGAAACCTAGAGGAAGGAGGGGGCCCAAGATAGTTGGCTTATAACTAGGCTAACGGCTAACGACTGGAATTTTGCAGGACATATTTATGCTGTAGTTCAATGGGATAATGAATCAACTGCAAACTGGGGGCGGGGCCTTCCTGTGCTCCCTTCCTTTTCTAAACTACACCTACGTTGACGCTACTCCCATTGCGACTGAGACATGCGTTTGCTTGTCGGTGCCAAAGAAAAATTCAAGGGGCCTGTCAATCAGATCAAGATTTTTGTTGGTTCATGGATAGACCACAGATCTTGCTGAACACTCAAGTTTCAAACAAGTCTGATCCAAGAAACTCTCCAAAACAAGCTCCTGCCATGCCATCCCCCGTCATTTCCCCCACCTGCGTCTTCATCTGAAAGGCGTGTAAGTTCAGCTGCCCCTTGCGCGCATCCTGCAACTTCGAGTGCAATGCCCTACCACGTCCCTGCACGACGTCGAAGCCACCAGCTGCACCACTCGTCTCGCCTTCATTCGCCGCAGCAGCATTCGCCGTGTTCTCCTGTTCCCAGGCGCGGGCGGAGCGCATCATCCCAACCTCAGGCGTTGCGACCAAAAAGATATGCCGAAATATGCCATCAGATATTCCTTCATTTCTCTGATGGATTTCCATGCAAAAAATGTCTGATGGATTTCCATGTCCGAAAATTTCTGATGGATGTCCATTTCCAAACAAATCTCATGAATGAATCCATGTGAAAACCACTCCGCAAAACCAGGCCACGTGCTGCAAGGTGTTCAGTGAGTGCTCCACATCAGTGGGTGAGGGAGACAGGGTCGCCACCACCGTGGTCTGGTGTGATGGATCTGTAAAGGAGCTCCGCAGTAGGTGCGTCAGCCTGGAGCGGCGGAAGGGCACGTGCAGCTCCTCGGTCTTTTCGCCCAGCTGCTTCATCTGCTTGTGCATCACCCTGTCAGGGCGTCACAAATCACCAAGTCTCTGAGGTCTAGATGAGATCCAAAACATCTAGGGAACCATTTGAAGCATCAACCGAAAAATCAGCTCTAAGATCTCTAACATCAAACCGAAACCTATAATTTTCATCCCCCCCACCTGGCACATTCCTTCAACATCAGCAGGGAGTAGTTGATCAACCCCCCGCGTTCCGCCATGGATCTGCTGTGCATCTGCGTCTCGAAATTTCTCTCCGACCCAGCCAGGTCTACAATGCGCAGCAGCCCGGATCCAGGTGCAGCCTCCGAGTCCTCGGGGATGGAAGCGGAAGGAAAGTGCAGCTCCAAGATGCAGTGCGACCTGGAGGATGCCTCAGTCATGTGCCACAGATTCTTGGCGAATGTTGGTTAAACAATGGAGAAACTGTTGGAATTTATGGTTATATATTTATATCTCACTATAGTTGGGTGGGAATGAAAAATAACTCATAACTGGGGAGCACTAATATCCGTCGTCCTGCTTTCTCCATTCAGCATTTTTAGTATTATCAACAAACGAACTTGTTTTAGCACCTTCTTCAGATGCAGAGGACGTTTCGCTGTCAGTCAGTTCTTTGCTTCCAAAACCGTTCCAAATCAGGTCAAAGGTTTCATTC
>BGPT01001330.1:123075-166670 GCA_003297045.1 Symbiodinium sp. clade C Y103
GCGTTTGAACAAATGCAGAGCTCATCACCCCAAAACCAAGATTGAAAGTGAATCAAAACGCACAAGAAATGACCTATTCCAACTTTAAGACCAAAAGGCCCCACGGAGTGGAAAACGATAGGGGACGTTCTAACTTACCAGGGAAGACACATCTTAACAATAATTTAGAGCCTGCCTCATATATATATAATATTATATAATATATATATATAATATATATAATATATATATATATATTATATAATATTATATATATATATTATATAATATTATATATATATATATTATATATTATATATATATTATATATATTATATATATATATTATATATTATATATATAATATCATATATATTATATATATATTGTATATATATATATATATATTGTGGCGGGAGCTGGAATAAAACGAGTGCTTTGGGATGTTTGGGAATGCGTTTGATTTCTTGGGAAAAAATGATCAACTGGTGTGCGTGAGTCAAAGGCAAAAGCTTTGTCTAGTTTGACAATCGTGATCCTTCGCATTGGTTTAGCTCAAGGCAAGCTTGACAGGAAACATATGGAAACCATGGTATTCCATCAGAGCATGCTGGCAAGTCCACATCCCAACGACCCGCGTCCCGAAGGTGTCAGATGACAGCATGTGCCAGGGCCCAGCCGCAGGATGAATGTCTCCACCCCTGGTGCTTGAGCTAGCACTGTTGAGGGAACCAATATGAACAAGATACAACATGGGATGATTGATCGTTTGATGTCATTTCAGAAGATGGTGTGTGTTTTTGTTCCCATCCAGAAACATACGAGTCCCTCACTAAGTGACAGATTAAGCTTCCATGTCCCAATTTCGATAATGTCGGGTCTGACTCCTTCAAATTGACTATGAGAGAAGAATGGTACCAACTTTGGCCTTGGCCCTTCAGGTATCAGTGCACTTGCTTGTACCTGCCATGTGAATTTCTGGAAGACGATATTTTCAAACCATGTTTTCATCTGGTTCCACATGAAGTCGCACAGGGTTTCATACGGGTTTGTCTGAAAATGAACACAACACCAGCCACACGGCGCAAGGTCCGACATCTCCCCGATCAAAGAAGGCACGGTTTTTCGTTGGGCGCCGCTCAACTTTGGGGTAAATCAATGGATGAAGTAAGGGCTTTGGCGGCTTTGGGTATAGCTCAAAAGAATACGTTTCAGTACCCACTGCACAGGTTATTTACCATGAGGCATGACCCCAAACTCTGGGGATGTACACGAAACCAAAAAAGATTCGTTACGTACTTCAACTGAAGACATTCCCATTCTTGCGGCCAATAGTTTTGAGTCATACCAGCATGCAGGTCCCTACCAACAATGGTTGGGTTTCACGGGATGTTTCACCCATCGAGAGATGGTGGCAACCTGCACCCAATCCAAGTTGTCATGATTCAACAGAAGTGAGGTGAATAAAGAAACGGTCACAATGGTCTCTCCTGGGAGTGCGAATTCGTGGTCTCAAAGCGAAATGGGTTTTTCCATGATTTCCCTTTCAATAGTGGGCCGCGCAGCTCTTCTTTCCCAACTGATGCCGCCTTGCCGTCCAGTCATAGTGTGTGGACTTCAGCCCCGTTTTCTCTTCTCAAACTATATAGACAAGCTATAGTTGGGAGGATGACGTACCACTCTTGATGTCCCCCATGTTGATAGGTTAAATCGCAATGAGAATTTGTGATAATTAATCATGATAGCTCTATGGCCCAGTCTAGGGCTCTATCCCTACTGGCTGTGGGGTTCACCCCAGCCCATCTGCCGCGTCCTAGGCTGTGAGATCTTCAGCAAGCAGGTGGGGATCCGCAGAAATCACCAGAAGTCGTAGCAGTTCATTTCGTGGTATTTTTTAAATATTCCCATGATATGTCATGGCATTTCAATAAATTTCATGGTATCTAGTATCTATATCTATCGGTCTCTATATCATTCTATATCTATATTTCATGGTATCTGCACGGTATCTATATCTATCGGTCATGTCATCCCCTTTTTTCTTGGCTGGTGACATTTCATGGGTCAAAATGAAAACGACCTGTCAAAGGGCGATGGCGCATGATCCAAAACAACAAAGCAAGACCAGTCCATGTGGCCAGTTGCACAGGGGTCTGCATAATTGTTTGATCCATACCCAAATAGCCTGCAACATATTCAAGCCGCTAAGCCTGTGATTTATGTAATCATGAGATATAGCAGAAGTTGTTGCCCATCCATGCCCACCCGTGCCCATGTGCTGTGTCCCAACTGCCCCCAACCCTTAGGCTTGCCCTATTGGTTGATGGTTGGGTTGATGATGATTCACAAGCCAGACAAGACCATTTTTCTGGGAGTACTGTAGCTTTTGTGTTGAACTTTGTGCCACACCGACCAGAGCGTACAAACCACTAAGTTTACAACAAACCCCATCACCAAGTCTGGACAAATTTGGCAGATCTGGATTGGGGCCCCAAGAGTTCTGGGATTTGGGTCAATTTGGAGATTGAAAAAAAATATATGATGATATAAGAATATTTTGATATATAAGAGGAACGTTTTGGGGGACTCTGCCACGAGAAAGTGGCATCATGTGGTAGTTCCCCAATATTGTTTCTACTTTTTTAATGTGGTTGACAAGTTCGCCTTGTTGGGCCGGTTAAACTCCATGGGAAACAAGACACCAGGACAACTTGCCCGTGGACTTTGAAAGCATGCCAGAGCTTCACGTAGATATCTTGGAGGAGGCAGCATTCAGCGAAAGGATATGACCCTCCTGGAGACTCACCTGGCAACATAAATCAATAGAACATGCCCCATGAAAAAAACGATTTTATAGATTGTTTCGCCATGAACGAGTGGGATTGTACCAACGGACCATTGCGGGAGTTGGCAGATCATTTGATTGTTTGACATTGCCCTCTGGGGTGTCAATCGATGTCACCAACAGAGACAGATTGCCTGGCCCAGGCTCCTGAGATGACACCGGGCTTGAAGGAGGTTCCCCAAGATTTGGGTGGACGATTGGGTAGTTCATAATTTGTGATCAGGGTATATATATATATATAATCAGATATATGATATGATGATATATTGTGTAATAATGTGTAATAAAGATTCATTCATATAGAGTCTTCTATCATCTTGTCAGATTGATCTTGGATGACCCAACGTGTGTGACAGGGACGATATGTGCATCGCAATTTGCCATAGTCAAGCCGCATGATTTGATAGTCAGCCCCACCCAGCAGAGATGTCGCCTCATGCGTGTAGGGCTGAAGTTCCTGTTGATGTGACTGAGATCGTGACAATATCCTGCTGGTCAGATGCTACAGAAAGAAAGCCCTGATTGTGGCAATAGACCAACCACACACCAGGTATGAGATTGTATATGATGATTACGCGTTTTTTCGTGTTGCTTTGCACATTTGTGCACATTGACAATGTAATGTATGAAAAATGTGCAAATCGTTCCGATTCCTGAAGATTGCGATAGCTTTCCACTACATTTTCTTTACTCCGAAAACTCCAGATGGATCACATCAACATCTAGCTACCATGCCTCATCAAAGACACACTGATGCACTGGAGGCATTGGCCAGCGGCAAGATCAATTTGACAGAGGAGCAAGAGCCGAAGTCCATGTCTGAATTCGATGACAGTTTGAAGGTGCCATTCGGGTGTGTCCGAAAATAGGGGTGTTGTAGTCCACACATGATGATGGTTCCGATCTTGCTGCTTGTAGAAACCCATCCATCGATATGACACAACATTTTTGAGAACAAGGCCTAACAAGGTGTTTTTCGTCAAGACGTTTTGATGCGATGGCACTGGTGATTGAAGACTGGGCAGTTGACAACTCATCTACATACTACTGATCTGCTGATGTTGCTGGATATTTCTGACACTGATGACATTTGTGCATGTTGTATTGGATCCTCCCCGGCAATAGACCACGATTAAGTTTCGCATGTGAACGACGGGCTTCGATGAACTCAAAAAAACAAAGGTTTGGAGAAGATCTCGTACAGTACCCAAAATGATCCTCATTTCAGGTCGGTGAAACATGAGTATTGGGCAAAATAGGTGTGGGTCAAAACTAATTATCCGAATGTCATGGTCATGTTGGGTAGCAATCATCCAAAAATTGGCATTACCCAATGACTTCACCCCTACACTCCAAGCAACCCCATGAAAGTGACCAGTGAACAGCTGGGAGCTGATTTTGCCGGGTGTCAAAACATGTCAAAACCTACGCTGATAGATTTCTCTAAATTGAACATCCATCACTACCAACTGTCTTGCTAAGAACCTTTAAAAAGTAGGCCCAGTCAAAAAGATTCAAAAATAACATAGTTTTTGCGGGAAAAACGGTTTTTTAAAGAAAACCTGTATATTTTGTTTCGTTGGATTTACACAAATTTGTCCAAATTGGGTAGACCTGTGTCAAAATTACTCTTTTTTCGTGTAGCAACTTCCTACTGACAACTTCCGAAATCTGGCAGACGGAACACATCATGCAAACCGAAGCAAACGTCATCACACACGATGCGTGCATTCTCCATCCGCTGCAGCTACCTCCTAAGCTGCAAACTTTCCCTTCAGCGGGACTGGAGGCTGTCAAAAGGTCAGTATGTATCTGCACGGCATTTCAAAAGTTAGCTTTTCAGATGTGACCCCACCAAACTGACAGTAGCTCCGATTATCTGCGTTGTTTTTTTATTGTTTAAATCGGGCAATTGTCGGTTCGATCTTTCAAGACGACAAGCGGAGCCTAAAAACTCGACGTTGCAGCCGTGAATTCCCAAGGCGAAAAACCATGAAAAACCCATATTTTGAGTACGGGTTAGTACCCGTTAATTATGGGTTTAATATTGTCAAAATACGGGGTCCCAAAAAACATCCAAAAACCAGGTTTTTCTTTTTGTATCAGAATATGGGTTTAGTACGGGATAAAATGGGTTTAGTACGGCTTAGTACGGGATAAATACGGATTTTTGAGATTTGTTGGGTGCGGACCCTAAAACTGTCATCAAATTCGAAAAAAAAATGATTATAACATATTAAAACATGATAATTTCGATAGCATTTTGATGTGTTGTCTTTTTTTTCCATGATTTTGTTCGAATGTGTTCAATTTTGGCAGTCCAGAATCAATTCTTTTCCCAATGGAAAAACATATTCAACCATGTTTCAAATTTCTGCCTCTAGGGGTGGTTCTTGAATGAAAAAGTCCTCCAACGACTCCAGATTGACTGTGATCACAAATAATGATGTCCGACATGTTCCAAGAGCATCGGGTTCTTTCTTGTGAGAACTGCCAGCCAAGGCCAGCAGGGTGGAAGTATAATCAACAAGAAGGGTACTGAGAGGGATAGATCCAAGGCTAGTGTCAATAAAGGGGTTTGAAGCGTCCAAGGGAACGGATCATGAGATGTCATGACACCAGGCGTGAGAAAAACTAGTTTTTTCCCCTCTAGCAAAGAGATGTAAAGAGAAAACCCATATTTTCTGATATTCACATTCTTTTCAAAACGGAAGAAAAATCCGGGCTTTTGAAAAAAACTACAAATTTGTGGGTCCTTGATGCGCGAGGGAGGTTTGCAATGCTTTGCACCACAAATTATTCTTGACATTAAGATATGATATTATTGATATTTAACTTGTCGAATATTCACTAGATTATTTTATTTCAAATCGTTTCATTTACATTATATGAATCTCCGATTTCGGTATGGGAAATGTTCTCTGATCAGCCAGTCAGGTAGGTGAGATCGCCTTGGAGACTCAGCCAACTCAGGCGGACCACGACTGTCCCTAACGTTGGGGGCCAAGGGAAAGTTCGACAAAAGAGGTGGCGTTAATCAAAAATGAAGGTGTAAGTGTAACAAACAGGATCTTGCAATATCGCAATCACCAATGATAATATTCGTATAAACGCAGATAAACGGTTTGTCTTAAGGAAAACATGTATTTCACACTAATTTTCCCTTTGAACCAATCCAACTGGTGAATGGTTGCTGAACATGATTGATTAGTTTGTGGCTGTAGACTGGGAAAAAATAGGATTCTCTAAGTCTAGGTATGATTCGGTACTCAGACAATCCCCAGACAATTACAACACAACATTGGGTAGACAATTGAACAGCCTTGAACTGATGTTCTGGCATGGAGGTTTGTCCTTTCGATGGCATCTTGGGAGGTTTTGTGGTGTGAAGCACTGACTCAGCCACCGTCCTTTAATGCTCGGTTCCATACCCGTCAGGCGTACCTGTTCAAGCTGTACGTTGGGGCCGCAGAAATCGCAGAGAAAAAGGCCGAATGAAGCATCAAAAAGCGGGGTCATATTGGTCAAGAAGTGAGCTTTCTTGCAATGAATGGGGGAAGATGATGATGCCCAGCGAAACATGTGAATGTAGGGTTGGCCACCCATATCCCAACGCTGTGAGTTCAAGCTAAGGTTTTCGGAGATTTTACCACACCTTTCTCTGGCTGTATGTTATACAATATATAACTATGTAACTATAGCTATATATATATATATGTATTATATGTATATATCATCAATAAAATCCAAGGCTGGAATGACCTGGTGATTCAAATCACCAAACGACAAGTGTCCCTTTCACTTCACTTTAGCGGTTGATCTTGGTTGATCTTGGATGACCCCGTTACATGTGTGACGTCACCCAGGATGTCGCATCACATGCTTACAGCGGCGCCAGAAGGGCCGATCCATTCACTTTTGGGGACCCAAAGGTATCATCTTATGTGTGTTGACTATGTTTCATGGGAAAGCTTAAACCAACTGTGGAAAGGGGTACCCCATGGTATGCGAATCTTGAGAAAAACCCATTTGCTTCTGATTTGGCTGTCAAGATCCAATTTTGCAACAAGAGCATGTCATGACTCAGTGTGTTCCTGTGGCCAAGCGGCTTTGGGGCAAATTTCAGCAGCGTCATGTTTCCTTTAAGTTGGTGTAGGCTCTTGAGCTTGGATTTTGGGCAGTGTCTTTTTTTTTTGACTACCCTTCCAGGTGTGTGATATGTTCTGATCTCGTAGCCTCACCAGAGCTGCCGACCTCAAGTCAATCAGAGTTGAGATAGAAATCATCCAAGTTCTTTCAATGGGGTGATGCCTCGACTTTTTGATGATCTAATACCATGAAATTGCACGAAGTTTCCATTGAGTGCTATGTCGCTGTATTTCTGAATTTGGTTATGTATCCCATAATCTCCTAAATTGTGTAAAGTTCCCGCTAAATCACCATTTTATGTACTTCAAAAATTTATTCCCTGACCCACCAGTCCTTTGAACAGCCGTCCCTGAACGTCCGCCAGGCTCCTACCCTCCTGGCCCCAGTCTCAGTCAGTCAGTACATATCTTCAGCAAAAACTGTGATTTGGGTCTTCCTCTGGGAAATACCTTCCGGCAATGCAACGTGGCTATGGACACTGGCCCATTTATTTCGATGATTTACCTTTAAAGATGGACTGAAATAGGATACCCTCCGGTGTCATCAAACATGACTGGCTGTGCAATGCCCAAACAGAAAGGGCATTTATATCAGAAAATGATCTAACTAGCTGGGGATTTTCCAGGAAGCCCATGTTTGATTACCTGCAATCATTGTGAAACACAGTCTCCCATCAAACCCTGTCTCCCTCATCCTGGGTGATGCATTGATACATTATCCCAAAATGTAGGTGCCCAATCCCGTTTTTTTTTTGGCCTTGATAAAACATCAAAACTCAAGCTCGATGCTCTCCGGAAATGGGCAAGTGAACATCAGAGCATCGCTTCTATTCTTGCACCATGTTTGGAGATTTTAGGCTGTCTTTTGGGATTGAGACCATGGAACTAGGATATTGGACCATACTTGTACAAGTGCCATCATGTACCTACTGTACATAACCAATCCTAACCATAGTTACATTGTACATATAATATATAGAATATATAGATATGTGTTTTTATATGCATACATGTATATATGATTATACATATATATACATACACTACACATACATACACATAAAATAACAATATAATGCTATACTTGGGGGTTGCATCCCACTCAGTAAATGGGTTATACCCCCAGTTGCACATGGAATATCTCAGCTTATGGTCAAAAATATGGGATTCTCTATGGATTATGGATTGAAATTCGCACGGATCCTGCTTGGGGGGATGCACATCCACGTATGTTTTTGCTGTAATTAGCAAGTGGTTTTTAATCACTAAATAACCGATAATGCCATATATCACCATGTACCCGGACCATGTACCCGGACAGGGCCCATTTATAGATGATAAACATGATGATTTACCTATTTTTTGAAGTGTGACTTTCCATGGCTTCGTCAAATAAAGGGTATAAGTGGGGATATCCTACATCTATCTGGTCGCACCCGTATGTTCAGCTTGCCGGCCACCACCTGCTTTGAGACCTCGTCTCCGCACATTGTGACGCTGAAAGACAGCGGTGACGCTCGAGCTGCGGAGGCGATGGTGGGGTTTTCTCGTGGGGTGTGTTCATGGGCAAAAATGTCAACCCCGGATTTTGTCAAGAATTAGGGTGATAATCCCAAACAGTCACAATCTAGTACTGAAATGGTACAGCCCCAATGAAACATCCGTTCGGGGTTTATGAATCCAGGGTTGAGGGATTTTACCCTCCAGTCATCAACCGTGGCTTGAAAAAACCTTCCTTACCATGATGGAGGCTTTACGGTGAAACACATCTATAAATGGTGGATGTTCAATTAAGTGCCATGTTTGATTACGGGGGGGTAATGGGGATAGTAATATAACCGAGAATTGATAGGTATGGATATTGAGTGTTATCACGAACAATGGAACCAACAATAGTAGTGAATTTATGTGAATTTCACGGTTACTATGGATATGAATGGATAGATGTTGTTGGGAATCTCTAGCCAACAATATGTCAGTTTTATGATATGAATACCCTCCGGAGTCATCAAACGTGGCTTGCGAAGTCCCCGAACTCAACGGGCATTTCAAACCGGAAACCACCCATAACTCGGAAATTTTCCATTGCCATGTTATTTGATTGCCAGAAGGTAGATAACAATCATTGCAGTGGACTCATTCTTGTAGCAATTTACCAGTATTTTGGGGGATACCGCCTAGTTAATCAACCAGGGTTTGACAAAATCCGGGGTTGACATTGTATATGATGCACATTGATATGGTATATCTCTCTCGGCATGTATACGCAAATGCATCTATAATATTCTACAATTGTTTCTAAGTTGGTTGCTGGGTTATGAGAATGATCCGTCCGGGACGGAGCAAATGACCTAGATCCATATTCCTCCATTTTCCCAACAACATGATGAGATATATTTGGTGACCTGGTGACTATCCTACATACACAATGTATATATATGTATATCTATTTGAAGAGTTATGCCTTTATTTAAGTCACAATGCATATTTTGCGCAAGCCGGATTTCTTGACGTACATCGAAGCATTTTTGGTAACATGATATTCAAACATTAGTCAGATTAGCATATGTGGTCATGAGCGAACAACAATACTAACAGATAGATATCCAGGATGATATCCGCAAGTGGGATCACCAAACATTGAGGGATTACCCTCTGGTAAACTAACATGGCTATGGAAAATCACAATTTTTAATGGGAAAATCCACTATAAATGGCCATATTCAATAGCTATATTAAATTACCAGAGGGTATGCCTATTAATTTCTGGTAATCCCTTCGGGAAAGAGCAGCTCCAAGCGAATTTCTGGCGGAATTTGTTGGCTGGGGTCATGAATTTGGGGTCCCTGGTTGGGAAAATTTGATAAACACATCATTTCACCCATATCATATGTCTATATATTTATATATAAATATATATATATATATATATATTGGTGCAAAAATGATTGGATGCACCCCAAATCCAAGGCTTTTGGAGACAAAAAAACGGTTATTTACCAGCTCCATGCATGCGGATTGAACCAACCAAAGGCGGCTTGAGTTTTGACCAACAAAAATTTGGGTTAAATCCTAGAGACTGTCATGAGATCACTATGTGTATCAAAATGTACGACCTGTGGGCCCATAGATGTTGACTCCTTTTAGGAAAACACATCAAGTTCTTTGGGCTGCACAAGGGACTCATAGCGACACAGCTATGTGCAAGTGGTTGGAGCTACAACCCACTTTACCACTACGCAACCGACCCTCTCTGTTCGTGGTTTTTGTGGCTTTTCGATTCTTGCCTTTTGCGTTTTTTGCTTCGTGGTTTTTGTGGGTTGTTTTTGGTTTCTTGGTTTTTTGCCTTTGTGATTTCTTGGCAGCATACAGCATTTATTGTGCAAACAACGAGTAAAACATCACTTGGAGAACGAATAACAACTCAATAATCATGCGATCGAAGACGAAAAACAAGATCCAACAAGAAAAAGTATATGTAGAACATTTTTCAACAGCACATGAATCTGTTTACACCCACCACGGTTGTGCCTCAACTAGGTTCTACATGTTCACGAGGTGCATTTTCTGCACTACTTACACCCTGAGCACCATTTTCAACGTACAGAATCATGAAAAAAGTCCTTCTGCTTTGGGAGGCCCTCCCGTGTTTTTATTTTAAGCGCAAACTTGCACAGTTGCAACTACATTACTCTTCATATATATATATACATACATACTGTACATGCATAGACATTTCAACATATAAAATATACAAAATTACTTATTCTTACATGCGTGTTTTTTTATCCGCATCTAGCCCACTATGTGACTATGTTGTTTGAACCCAATATCCACTTCATATCATATCACAGTTTCAATTTTGGAATATTTCAAGTTAAGTTGATATGGGATAATTTTGGTAGTGAACATAACACTAAACCATGCAAGGCGGGAATTCCACCTGTTTGAACTTCATCCATTTGGGCACATCATCATGTTTCCTAAAACCAAAATATAGGAATCCCTTCCCCTGTTCATATTATATAAACAAACCCCCGGAACCATGGTGGATGTAGGTGATTAAACACACATATTAGGGACACTAAAATGAATGTGTTCAATATGAATGGGGGATGGGATTCTCCGCATAGGGATGATTTCTGCAGGCATCATCCATGATAAAGTTAGCCAGAAAGGTCACTACAATTGGCCCAGTTCATTCGTCTTTGGAAAACCAATCTTTTGATAATCAAATCTTGAATCGTGACTAATTTCTATCCCAATAATATCCCAAGGATGGACATGTTTGAAGTTGAAGGTTTTTTAACCTCAAACCCATTGTTCACAGTGCAGTCTCTATGTTTCGTGGATTTGTCTGGCCCGGATCTGACGCAGGCTGGGCGCCAGGCTCAGGCCGAAAGGCCCCGAAATGCCGTTGGAACCTCAGGATGTTGAAAACTGGTTAGAGAATGATGATGATAGAATGATTATCTATATCTTTTAAATTGTACTAATAATGGATATAGTTATAACTTATAACTTACAACCGTTATATATATATAATGTACTATAGATATATGTGTGTATGTTGTTGATGAAGTTGATAATGGTTATCTAATGGTTCTCCAATGTCCCAATTGATGGCGATGATAGAACTATCAAATTTTGGCTGTCTCCCTGACATTTTCAGATCTAGATAAAACCATATCTGAGAGACACATTCATGCATAATCTAATGACAAAATGAAGATAGATCATTCATGTGGCCTGCACCCCAAGAGCTTCCTGTATAGTATCCCGGCCGTTCACAGTTGAATGCAGCGATCCCCTGGTATTCCTATAGGGATCCAAAGTTTGAGGTTTTGTAGAGGAGCCATTTGGTATCCCTTCAAAATGATGGATGTAGTTCCAGTTCTAAATTTTGCAGGGGTTTGATTTCTATATAAGTTGTTTAACATTCTCGACGACTTGTAGTAGACTGGGAGAGTCAAGATGAGTCAAGTCATCGCAAAGAATGCACCCCATAGCTCAACGCAGAAGGTAGACGAGACAGGACCGGTAATCCAAAACCTGACTTCTGAGAGAAACCCCGACCCCACAGACTGGGTCCAGTGACTAAGATTTTGCAGAGAAGTGGGGACGGTCTTTATCAGCAATGTTATAATGTGTATTTTGTAGAGGCACCACCCGATGTTACAGTTGAATTTATATCTACACAATCCCAACCATCAACTCCATCTCCCCAACTGAAAAACCTATTGAGAACACAGAACTACTTTCATGAATAACAAGATGCTTGAGAGTCTTAATTATACTCGTAACAAATTTGTTTTGATTGAGGAATGCAGCGTACCCTATATATGGGAAATGGGGAAATCAACTTCAAAGCTTTGGATTTCAGGTGTTTCAAACTTTTTGGGACAAACCAAGTACCCTCTGGTAATTTAATATAGCTATTGAAAATGGCAATTTATAGTTGATTTACCCATCACAAATTGGGATTTTCCATAGTTATGTAAACGTTTACCAGAGGGTATATCCAAGTATCACCACATTTTCTTGGAGGTAATATCAGCTAATCCTCTCCGAGGATCCCAGTCATCGCAGTCCAGTCACGGTCACAGGCAAGACATCTTAACCGGGAAGAGATCATTTGCTGGCTTCATGTCCCTTGGCTGTCTTTCAATGGGCAATCTTTCAACACTCACCTGATAAAAGCTGGGTTCCTCATTTATCTGGCTTTGAACATGTTTGAACTATATATCTGATACTTCTGTAATTAATATATGTTGTAAAAAGCCAGTGCCAAGCTTTTGGTCCATTGGTCACCTGCGACCTACGAGTTGATTTTTAACGAGGGGTGTTTTCTTTGAAAGGGAACCTATCATCACACACGGGACCAAGGCATGCTAGGTCTAGGTGTTTGTTCTTGTTTTTCCTTCGAATCCAGCGGTGCCGCTCAGGGTGAACGACCAATTCGAGAGCTGGGGCCCCAGATGGGGGGGTGCCATTAGGGAAATAGGGTCAAAGGATATCAAAGGTAGATAACACTTGAAGTTTTCACGGCACTTTCAAGTTCTGGAGCATCGTATGTAAGCTTAGTGACATGCTGCCTGTGGGAGACCATCCCATACACGGCGAATCTTTTGCAGACTTGGGGCACGCAGCAGTCATGTAGTCCATAATCACGTCCAATTTATGAGAAATTAGTGTTTCTTCATTTGGCATGTCTCAACATGAACTTTCTCCTCCGGCCTCTACTAATAACTAGTCCCGTCGGATCGCATGTTTTTTTTCAAAGTTGGAAGACATCTTTAAACCTTTTCATTTAGTGAGGCACAGTGGGCCACTGGGACTCCAAAATGGAAAATTCATGTTTGAACGGCCCCCCGGTAGAGACTAATTTTAACTAATTTTTCGATTTTATAGAGACATGTTGTTTCAATATTGCGCGTGTTTACATAGGTCCAGCCTGTATTGACATCTCTTTCAAATAGCTCCACTGTAAAATCACAGACNTTTTATAGAGACATGTTGTTTCAATATTGCGCGTGTTTACATAGGTCCAGCCTGTATTGACATCTCTTTCAAATAGCTCCACTGTAAAATCACAGACCAAGTTCTGCACTATCAAGGCCCACATGTTTGAATAGACCTTACAAAATCCCCATTCTGGAGATCTTGATTTTATAGTCCTGGTGGGTGATTGTAAGATATTTTAAGAAAGAACACATCCCCTCTGTAACCCGGCTACATGATTTTCTAATGGCCATGGTGGAATTTGCAAACGTATGTGCCCTTATTTTTTCTGATTTTATAAAGACGTATTTGATGCAATCTGGGTTTTTCCTGATTTTACAGAGGGCCTCTCTATAGAATGGGGGCACTGGGCTTGGAGCCTGAATTCACAGGGGTATCATGTTTTTTGATCAATTCTGAAGTCATCTCAGATTCTCAAGATCATTTTGATCTAGAATTTTGAGGCATCAAAAGAAAGGAAGGTTGTTGATTTCTGTTTTAAAAAGTTAAAGACAACATGTGCAAAAGAAAAGGCTTTGGATTTGGGACAAAGAATGGCAGAGGCAACATTGACTTATTTCTGTCAACTTAAATGTTCTGGCCTGGACAAAAAACTTAAATCTGAATTTGTAAACACTTTTGTAAACTCTGTTAGGGGGAGCAAGAAACAAGCAGGTGAGTCGAGAAAAAAACTACGAGGAAGAGGGGGTGATTGAGGGGGCAATGGCTGTCTATAAAATCAATAACAAATGGGTCCTGGTAGTTTGTCTTAAGATCAGCAGATCCCACAACTTGTCTATAAAATCAAAAAAACCCAAGACCATGTAAATTTTGGGGCCCAGAAAAAACACCTCCAAAAATGCACTTTTGGCAAGCCCATGCTGGGTACCATGATTTTATAGAGTAGAAACTTGTTGATTTTTCTGGTTTTTAGATATGAAAGTCGGTCACTTGGGTCCCATGATTTTATAGTAAACCTTTTAATTTTGGGGTACTGGAGGATATATTGTTTGATTTTATAGAGCTCAAACCACCTACTTTTCACAGAGTTCATCGATTCTATAGAGGAAAACTAGTACCCACTATAAAATGGTGGTACACGAGTTCCCGAACACTACTAGACTATATACCTAAACTTTCGGGCAAACCCGTAACCCGATAGTTTACACCATTGGTATCGACACGTTGAATGTAGAAATCACTCCATGCACATTGACAATATCACAGAATTGAGGCAGAAAGAAATCACGTGAGTGTAATCCACAACCGCATCCAAATTTATGACTCATTGGCGTTTCTTCATTTTTCTTGCATGTGTCAACATGAAGGATCATGTTCATCTGGCCTCTACTAGTCCTATTGGATTGCATTGCCTTCTTTTCCAGCGTTGGGACCATGCAGCATTTGCAGTGCCTTCGCCTGGCCTTCCAAATTTTCAAGTCCCCAGCTGTCCCAACCTCCGGAACGCACAGCAGAGGCCACGACCTCAAACGTCTTGAGATGGCGGAGATCCAGCAGCTCTCATAGGGTCGAGCAGTTCACTGCACTCCGAGGCCTGTAACGCCTTAGGGGTTTGATATGGTTATTGATAAGAGATAAAAACATAGTAGACATGAGTAGACAGTTTTTCTGCCTCAGCTGTCCTTTAAACTCCCAACTAATCTGAGCTGCTTGACCCTTGGCCCCGATTCTGATGATCCTGCGGAGTGTGAATATGTGCATCCAGCCCAATTGATTTACCATTCCATTCTCCTTGAAGACTTTTGGTTTTGCTTCTCAACAAGCATGTCTCAGCAGAAACTCAACTCCGCATTGAAGCCCCAATTGCCGGACAGAGTCCATTGTTTCAAGAAAAAGTCAAGAAAAAACGCTGGTGGTTGGGGCGTTGATCGTTTGGACACGTTTTGGACTGACGCGTTTTGACTCACCTGGTTTCACCATCATCGGTGAGGAGGTTGTGGGCATTTGACAGAAGGCAATGGTTGGGTCGAACACGGCAATCTGCAAAAGTGCCATTTTCAATTTCCCACCTCTGACTGCCGTTTTCGGCGCAGATGCAGGCAAGATCTTCACAACCAACTTTTTTGATCATTTACAGCAGCGAACAGAAACATACAGAGCTATATAATAACATACTCAAAAATTAAAACACACCTAAGACATCCACATTTTGACACTAGCGACGAATGGAAAACATTTTCGCAGCTGAAAGGGTTCACAAAGTTTCCATGGATGTTCCGTGAGCTAGATTCCTTGCATTTGGTCTTGCACCCAGTGATCCAACTGGGAGAAATATAAGCCATCATCAACCAGAAAACAAAAGCGAACTGCTAACTCTGGGAACATCCGAATTGTATTTTGTGCCTTTCGCATTTGGCCATGTATAGTACCGCCCCAGGGCGCGCCAGCTCAGGGGAGGGACCTTGTCCATTGGCTGGGCTGTACTGCCTGTTGCCACCCGGTTTTTTCATGATTTTCCTGGAAGTACGAACCCTTGATGTTTTTCGCAAAAAACATGTAGAAGACCAGGGATGACCAGGGTTTCAGCCAGAAAATGTCCCTTCAACCAATCCATTGTTTGGAATTAACTATTGTTTTTTATTTTTCCGTTGTAAATTCCACCATTTGAGGAATCTATGGGGAATATGTTTTTGTGGGTTGCCCTTTTTTAATGGGTTGCCATCTCAAGCAGATCCCAGACATAGCATCTTCAAACTACCCGTCACTTGAAATCGATTTGAGATTTTAATGAGTATATAGGGGCCCGAACGCATAAGATGTCATTCATGTGTTGCCAAACCAACCAATAGAGGTACAAAGGAATCGATGTCCATAATATATATATATATACATATATATATATATATATCCATATCAATTTTGTCCTTTATAGCATATGTATACATATATATATATATATGTATGTAGAGTGATGTATATAATGTGTTGGGATGTGACGGCACGGGATGGAATAATGTGGACCCAGTGCTATTGCTATGTCATGTCATGTCCATATTTGTGTTTGGTATACCAATCACAATAATGTGGGTAAAACGGGTAAAACAATGCCATTTTTACCACCCTAATTTATGGTTTTGAAACATCCCACCTATAAAAATGGTGAGTTATGGGAATGGTTTACCATCATTACCACCTTCTTCAACATGGTGAGTCATTGCGGGATGGTCCCCGGCCAGGTATGGCAGCAATGATCCGGCCACCTACGCCGGCGAGATGGGCATCGTTGAAGACGAGCCGGTACCGGCGTTTGGGACCGGGGGGAAAGGAGGTGGAGGACGGTGGTTGATGGGTTTATGTTGTCTTAAAGATGTTATTTTAAAGATACGTTAAAATTGTTGGGATACAAAGTGGGGATGGGTTTAAATACCTATTTTTGTATCCCATTTTTATGGGATGAACATCCAGTGACCAGCTATTTTGGGGTTGCTAAAAAGTTGATGATGAACCATTGGGATTTGATGTTTAGTTCCCGAATCGTCTGGATTGGGGTAGCTCGTCCTAAGGAATTGAGCGTCCAGAAAATCGTGTGGCAACTAGAGTCTAGAGATTTCCAGCCAGTACGAAACTAGATTTTCTGTTAATCCCACTTCCTTGTTTGCAAGCTGTTGGCGACAAACATGACACAGTCCTCACACTCTCTTTTGATCCTATTCAAAGTTATTTCATGATTGAAGACAGCAGATAATGAATACATGATAATACATGGCATGTTTATCAAGTTTTGCCCTTGTGTTCCCCATCCCCAGAATTTCCAGACAAAGTTGTGTGGATCTCCTTCATCATGCCAGGTCCATTTGAGGATACGTTCTGCACATCCCGGCCAGCGTGATTCTGACTGTGCGGAGTCTTGGAGTGGCCCAGGGTTGGACTGGTTCCATCGAAAACCAAAGGCAGCCATCGTTTTTGCATTTCTTGATATTTGTTGTTTTTCTGTTTCCGGAAAAAGTATTCAGGACAATTTGGTTGGCTTTGTCTCATGGTTTTTGTTCCAAAACCTGTAAAAAGGTGTATGTTTGAGCAAGGAAACAAGCAAGAGATCCCAATAAAATCCGACTCGGTAACCGCTTCGCTTTTGGTCGGATGTGTACATATTCGCAGCCGGTCCATTGGTGTGTGTGTGTGTGCTGGATATCTTGTTTAGGTTTGCACCTGTTGCTGTTGTTCCATGAATTTCTTGGTTACTGTATTTGGTATTTGATGGATATTTGGTCAAAATTCAAGTCCCTATCCTGAGACTTTCGTGATGTCCGGCATCAATTATCCCAGAATCAAAGCTGACGAAAGTCCAAGAGTTTGATCCATTTGTGTAGACGATGTACTTCTTGGTGATTTCCCCAACCATGTTTCATGGCCATTTTCTTAGCCCATTTTGGGGTTACTCAATGCCACCTGTCACATCACAGGCATCGATCTGACCGTCATGCCTTTTAATACCTGGCAGATGGTCAAGATGCAAATGCGGGAGCCAGTTGCTGGGGTGATCTCTTTGGGATTTTCCTTGGTGGTCTAGCGAGGACCATTTAATGCGTGGATATATGACGACATGGCAACCCAACCAGTTGCCGGTTTGCCATAATTGTTTGATCATGTTGCGATTTGGGTCCAAGACATCCACCAAAGAAAATTGGGGTTCCCAAAGATATAGATGGTGACTCGATGTTATTCTTGATATTTCTTGGTATCAAAAGGAGAATCCCACAAATTTCGGACTCCCACATGTATCCCTCATGTTCATGCATTTTCAGTGCAGGAGCATCGCTCTGGACTGAGAGTCAGGGTGGCCCAGGGTTTCAACGATCAGTTGGAGGTTTCAACAGCCTGGAGATTTGTGGGGATACAACGCTCAGATTCGACTATACAATGGAGAAACTGTTGAAACACCAATAGTCATTTGGGTTGATTAGATAGATGATTTGTGGTCTCAGACATTCTTCATGGTTTCCCATCTATGGTTTTTGAAACTACGCCAAGCAACAGGAGGCCCACGGGAAAGAAATCAGAGAACAAACAACATTGAACTTCTGTCAATGCCAATTGTTCATAACTTTCCTGGATTTCACATGATTTCACAATGTCATCAACTTCCATGCCAGTAGCAGCACAAGCGTCAACCAGCCAACACTGCTGACTCAGGCCATTCCCGACAACAACATCAGGCGCGGCAGCAGTGGAATCACTTAACCACTTTCACTCCGCCGTGTATCTATTGCTAGTTGCTTTCTTCCTGGCCACTGCAAAAGGTCCCCCACATCGAGTCGAAGATGTTTACAAAATTTCATCATATCTACAGATGAAAAGCATTGGAAATGGCTATATTTGCAGGAAAATTCTTGGTTTCATTTCGCCCCATTTTGGGAGGTCTCCCTCCAGACTGTTCCCATCTTTTCCCCCATGGAAAACCACCAGGCTCCTGCACAAGGGCATTGAACTGCGCGGGGGTCATCCAGTCGAGAACTACATCCACGGGGCCTGCGACCTCAGGCCGGGGGCATCTGTTGACCTGAAAAAGATGAGGAAAAACCCACGAAACCCTGGGGAAAATCATGGGGAAAACCAAGAAAACCATGGAAAATTGATCTAAATCTACATTCATAGATTCATAGATAGTGTTTTTTTCCATATCTATGGTGATATTTACTGGACTCCGAAACTTCTGGTAACTCCAAAATCATGCCATTTGGTCATTTGGTTGCGGACCTGAACCTGCATGAACCCACCAAGAAAAGGGAATGCCACCAACATGGCTGGCCATTTTGGGCGAGGGGAGGCCTTGCGGGTTTTGAAAAAACTCACCTCAAGCCAAAGAGCTGCTTTGAGTTCGAAGAATTTCTTTTGTTTTTTGGTAAAATTGTTGCATGCTACATCAATCTACATCACATCAAAACTTTGATTATTTCCAGAAAATCAACTCTTTTAAGTAAAAAAAAAAAACGTGGTGAAGATTCCTTTTTTTCCGCGTGTTTTCTTGGTGTCTCGGGATCTCAGTTACCAGCTGCTTGGCGCCAGTCCAGCGGAAATTCAGTATGTGATCCTTGATCAAGGCGATCGGGTTCAATCAGCCCCTCGATGCATGGAGACCAGAGGGTGGCCGGGTGGACCTTGCACATTGGGGTAGATGTAGATGGCGAGGTGGGTGGGTCTGAAATTTGGGTATACCCGTAAAATGGCTCTTTCGGGAGTACAATGATGATTGACCAGTGGATTTTAGGGTATCAGAATCCCTAAAAAGATAGAAAAGTTGGCAACCTCACAAATATGGGGAAAACATCATTTATTGGTATCCTGCAAAGTGGGGCCCCCAAGATATGTGTTGTTTTTGATTGCTGCAATTGATTAATTTTGTAAGATGACTTAACCCTGGGTAACTTAGTTCATATGTATTGTAACTCATCTGAATCTTACAACTAAGTTATGGACTTATAACTTCAGTTGCAATTTGTGTTTTTGCAAGATAGCAGGAACTTATAGAAGTTATGTTTGCATGTCAGAATTTGAGGTTGCAATTGCAAGCGTTGGCCTCAAGGCTCAGTTCGTTTCTTTGTGCTTTGAAAACGGTTTTTGGCCTTGAATTCTGGCTGCACGGATGAAACTAGGACTAGGAAAATGTTAAAAGAACGATATATTTTAAGGGAGACTGACCAATGAACTAGGAAACGCGCATGTGTTTCCAATGAACAATGCACTTTTGAAGGAAATGCGTATGTGTTTCTATAGAAACCCCAATGGTCCTAGGAAACGCGTATGTGTTTCTATAGAAACCCCAATGGTCCTAGGAAACGCGAATGTGTTTCCATGGTTGTTAAGGACCCAACCTGGATATACGCATGTGTTTCCAACGAATAAGACACAGGAGCCTTGTAAACACGCATGTGTTAAAAATGTGTTTATTTTTGTGTTTCCTCAAAAACATGCTTTTTGCAATATTTGCAAGGCCCAAACCCACCTCGAGCTGTCTTGTTTGTGTGCTTTCGACTGGGGTTCGACCGTGCCAAACAGAGTTCGGCGAGCAACAAAGTGTTTGTTCCCAAACAAAGCAGATTTTGCGTGTGCAAACCCCAAATCGAAAAAAATCACACAGTAAAAAGATACAAAAACTTACAAGTTCAGTTACAACCTACCCTAACTAAAGTTATGATAACTACAACATAAGTTCCGTAACTCATTTCTGACTTCATGACTTCAAGTTAACTAGGGGGCCCCACTTTGTGGAAACATGTTTGTTATCTTTTTGCGCGATGCTATACTCTATTTGCAGACAAACCCAGGTAGTAACAGGGTTGCTCCCAACGCCCCAACAGGTACGTTTCGGAGGTAAATTTGGTAAATACGGAGGTCAAATCACCAATTCGTCCCCCTTGTGGATTTACCTGTAGTAGGTGGAGCAAGCCTGTACTAAGATGTAGTCATCGATATGACCATCCAACTAACTCAGCACCAGCTGGGGTCATTCCTCACCATGGAGCCAAGGCGGCAGACATTGCCATGTACAAAGATGAGCAAGTACCCACTTCTGCTAAAACACAGAATTTGGCCTGCGCCCCAGTTCTTACTTGCGCTCGAGCTGCAGGGAGAAATTGCGTGAAGTCCGCAGTCTTGATGGTCGGTTACAAGTTACATCCCTAGGTTTTTTTTTGGAGTTAAAGGATCTCAAGACCTCATTTTTTTGAGTTAAGTTCCCAATTTCTGCTTGCTCAGTCCCCATTTTTCTTAGCTGAATCCCCAGTTTGATCGTCTTGGAGAATAGTCATATGATCCGAGGTGAACGAAATTAGTGATGCCATGTTGCATGGCATCAACCCCAAGCTGACAGAAGACGGAACTGGAGCCACGTGAGCGGTTGTGGTGATCAGTTCCGGGAGCGACTACAGTGGTTCAATGGGATTGAAGCAACAAAAATGAGGAGCAATCATATGGGGATGGGTCAAAACCTATTTTTTATCCATTTTAATGGGATGAACATCCATTTACCAGCTATTTTGGGGTTCACTAGGTAACAGGGTTTTGACTCATAGCCATATCAATTCCATTCAATTCCTACATGCGAGGTAGATATGGCCCCCCACATACAGGACTTTTCCAAAAGGCAGAATATCGGCAAGCTTGAACGCTTGGAACATAGTGAAAGCACTATCAAAGAGTTGGTCCAATTTACGTAGCTGCAAGACGTGTGCCCAATTTTCAGACAATTATGTGTTTGTTTCAGGTTTGTTTCATGGTTTTGAAACAATCTTCGCAAATGACCATGGATCAAGACTCTGGTACCCTGCTTGTGAATATAAAGATAGCTCTTGTTTATAGATGTTAATCCCCTCATTCATGGAAAACCATAGGTTTTGTAACGTTTTCAACTGTCCCCATATTTTTCGGGATACATCTTATAATTGATCCATATATCCTTCCCGTGTTTGTTGATAAATATTCCCAGAACAAACACCGATTCAAAAACTTCATGCGATTCAGAAGCTCCTATTCAGAGACTGAGCCTCAGAAACTCTCTCCTCCAAGGCAGAAACTTCTTTCTCCAATTGCGAAACTTGGGATCGCCCCTTGATTTTCCCCAACAAACCCATTCTTGGATTCATATGTGCGTACGCACCCCGATTGGCAAGAGAGCACCCATCCAGATTCATACCTGGGGTATAATCCAACATACATATGGGTTGCATGCTTAAAAGCTGGGATGCACATCCAAGAGTATATCCAAGTATCTAGCATCCCATCAAAAAGGATCATAAAAGTAAAATGCTACTGAAACAGTTGTACTGTTGGTAAAACAATGCCGTAAACCATCCCCAATTTCACCAGAACTTTGTGGGTGATACAAACATGCACAAACCATTGGGTGGTTTATTATTGTTTTACCCATCTGGTGGTTTCCTAAAATAGGGGTACCCCCAAATCATCCATTTTAATGGGATTTTCCCTTATAAACCAACCATTTTGGGTACCCCCATTTATGGAAACCCCCATCTAACTTGAACCTGTTCTGCCTCAAGAGTTGGAGGTACATGCTTCGTGGCGCCTCTTCCTCCAAGACCCTGGCAGTGTCGCTGGGTTCAGATGTTCAAATCCCACCACGTCGTTGGGTGCTCGTTGTGGCTGGTGGTTACCCAGCTAGGTTACTAAATCATCCATAACTGCGGATAGAATGGGATATGGGATGATACAACTAACCAACAATCAAACATGGCAAGCTGAGAAATCCACCATAAGTAGACGTGTTAATGGGAAAATCATGGAACTAAATGGAGGATTTTCAATTTCCATGCTTGATTACCGGAGGGTAAGCCTGAAACAAAAGGCCTTATTCTTGGCTTTGGGGGTTCAACTTTTGGAGTAGCGGGTTTGGTGAAATTCCCACAAGGATCACAAGGGATACAACTCTTCCAAGAATGGTGTATTGCACTCCGCAAAGATTGGATGACCTGGCACAACTGAATCTCTAAAGCGACGAACATGAAGGATGTAACTAGATATAAACCCTAGTGATCCATGGTGTACCCTATAGTTCCGTACATGTCCAAGCCTGACAAATATATAGGATGGTTTCCACTACTCTGTTGTTACTGGATGGATTTCAAGGGACAGTCCATTTTGTCACCGAAATTCAGGAGTCGAAACCATTCACCAATCAACATAGCCTTTGGTAATCGAAACGTTGCAATGGAAAATCCTATCTATACTTGGAGGTTTGAAAATCCTGAAAAATCATCGAGCCATTTCTGGCGGATTTTCCAGCAAGACATGTGACTGATTGGAAGGGAATCCATATTAATCCATGATCCATCAATATTCATCCACTTATTTAGCACTATCAATAGATGGTAACCACTATCAATGGAGTTGTTCTCACCAACTCCAAGCATCGCCAAGTCCAAGGTTTAAGCCCAAGGATGAAGAAGCCTTTGCACCCAACAATCCGCGGGGCTATGTGGCCAAGGACTGCCAGGCATTTTCGTAAATTCCCAATGGATGATGATGGGACATTTATAGAACACTGCTAATTTTGTTTGTTATTCTTTGTGGAAAAGAAATATAAAAATATGGAACAATAGTGGTTCCTGTATATAGATTCTTAGAAGTTCCCTCAAACCAATCCATTGACAAAGTGATGTAAGTTGACTAGTATGTGCCATGGTCAAGTTGCATTGGTGACTTTCCCATATGTAAAGGGGATGGTAGTCCCTCCATCACCAATACTCAATAATTAGGGATTATAAAATTATGTCATACACCAATGATATCTAAGGATTCCATGATTCCCTAATGATGGTGGATGACCATACGCCATCACACACCATGATTTGACTATTAAAAATCCACCATCTGTAGATCATTTTCGGAGGGAAACCCATTGGTTTCCTTATCTATCATTTTGATTTACCAGATGGTAAGTTTAATCTTATTATTGGTTTCCTTATCTATCATTTTGATTTACCAGATGGTAAGTTTAATCTTACTTTACATCGGCAAAGGTGAAACTGGAAAAAAATAGTTGATAAAGTTTGTCATGGTCTTTCCAAAAATGATGGATGGGCCGGCAATCCAATATGATGATCAGCCACAATAGATTTTGGGATGCTGTTTTTCCCGATAAATCCATAGATAGGGAAGACTACGAAGTGATTGATATTGCAGGGCCCTCTACTGTTCTGAGACAATCCAGAGTCCTTAGAGTTCCCAATTTTCGCGGTATTGAACATAGTTAATTGTTTGGCAATTAAATTGTGGTAAGGCACAAAAAGTGATGGTTATGGAGAATATATTGTATATATATATAAAACCCTTTTCTATAGTCACCCTTTTCTACTCAGGACTGGGTAGATCCAGCAACTGTTCGACATGGTTCAGCTGCGCCGCTAGGAGAATTCTCCCGGCTTGCGACAGGGTGTGCTGTCCACTCAGCAAGCAGCCAGGGAGGCAGGGCAATTGAGCCAGTTTTTGAATGAAAGCTGCAAGATAAGAAACCATGGTGGGATATGGTGGGTGTAGACTGTAGACCTAGCAAGAGCATACACAAGTCGAATTCTTGACTTGCGTTAACCTATAGACTAAAAGAAAGGAGAATGCTCCAATCTATGATGTCTCACCAGAAACACAATTGGAATTTTGCACAGACGGTGATTTGTTGATCAATGTTCTCTTTCGCCAGGTAGCGGCATATTTGCTGGACCACAAGCATTTTGCAGGGGTTCCGCCAACGACTTTGGTGCCCCCGCGGCGTTAGAAGATTGGATACGGATCTTTTTTGCAGCAACTATAAAATTGCGCCCAAACTAGGGGAATTGCAGATTTGACCACAGTCTGAGTGTTTTTGTACCCTATTCTTTAGAGGACCCTTTGAAAGCCATTTAATTTTGCTCCTCCCAGTGATCCACAGCTGCTTTGATTCCCGAGAGCCATGACAGTTGCTGCGAGGTACATGCCAAGCATCCGGCATTCGTGAATCCCAATAAGAAGGCGACCCGGGTGAAGACCAGTGGATGAGTAGAAGACTAAGAAAAAAATGGATGTCAGGCAACACCAAGCAGCACATATCAACAGTATCTCGTATCTCTGGAATTACCTGGACTTCTTTTTCTCTATTTGGTCATGTGAGTAATTTCTTTCTCTCCTGATAATAAACATATCCCTGAAGCGAAACAATGGTCAAAGTCCCATTTTTGGCCACACTGGGGATGTAACATGATTTAGCAATGAAAACAGGGATTGAAGCTATGAATCATGATACCCCGTTGATCGCCACATGAAACTGACTTTCGGTTTCACTAGCAAAGCATCCCATATACAGTGAACCTTAAAGGTCCTTTTTTATGTGCACGAAAACCCTCCTTAATACATTTCAATACTGTCAAATACTGTATATATATATTATAGATACTATTCAATAGTTAAGTTCTATTCAACACTATTGAATACAATACCGTAAGTCAATGGAATCTCAATACAGTAATCTTAGTACTATTCTTTCAATATTGATTTCTGTTTAACACTATTGAGTACCCTTAAACATTTTGAAGTACCTACTAGTACCTACAAGTATATTGTTGAATAGTACAAAGATTAGTGTTGTGAAGTACCATCAAGCACCATTTTTGTTGTGGTTTCTGAATATTCCATAGGTTGAATTGGTCATCCTGAAAATCGCCCAGGTGGCCTGGAAGATTGGCGCCTTCCAGGAGTTCGTGCACGCGCATGGCACCTGTGGAGACTATGGACGTTCGGCCAGGGCTCCCGCGGGCCTGGGAGCCAACTAAAGCTTGGGGTAAACCCAAGACAAACCCATGGTAATTAAACATAAGAAAGACGCGCATCTTTGATTTGTTTAATCCGGATGTCTTATTGTTAAAGAAAAAGAAATGTCAAGTGTTTGGCGGTTGGAAAAATAATCCTGACACGAAACCGGTGTGGGCCGCAACTTCTCGTCAGGTTTTTGGATTTGTTGGCTTCGCAAGTCATGACATCCAGCAACGCAAAATTCATCAGAAGGAACACCGCCTTCATTCCACTAGGGTTTCGGTTTCTAGGAGGTGTTTATAGGTGTTTCTTATAATTCATTTTGATATGTTTTGATCCTGTATTGTTTGTTATCCTGAGTTTATCATGATTAAATGATTCCTATACCCTGAGAACGGATTAGGGCCTGAGCTGGTAGATGTTGTTCTTTCCGCACTGATCCACCCCGCCACCACTGCTGAGATGTTTAATACCGCCTCCGTGCATGCTATTGGCATCCTGGACGTCAGCCGCTTAGTCCCCCCACGGCACCAGGGTTGTGTCAAAAATGGGGAAAAAGACTTACTTGTGCTTAGTAGGGAATGGGGGAAAGGGATGATTATTAATGGTTATTATAGGTCATTCCCCCATTCCCTGCTAAGCACCAGTAAGACGATGGAAAAAGTCAAACATCTGGAGGTTTTTGAAGATGATTTGCCCCATCATTTGTCGGCAATCGAAATTCGAGTTGGCAGTAAACCCCAGTTCTGGACGAGACATGACAAGGCCGCATGTGCCATGGATCACAACTGAAGACCCAGACAAACCCGCAGACATTATCAGACATTGAGGTTTTGGTCATTTTTTATCATTTTTTGAGGATTTGTAAAAACAATAGGTCTGTTTTTTTTTTTTTGAATCAAACTTGGCCATTCCCAGACTTCGCAAAAAAACCCACGGACTACATGCTCCAAGGTCCGGATTGTGAACTTAGACCGAAACGATGGCAACCTCCTGGTGGCCATCGAAAACAAGAGGCGAGCGCGCCCTGGAGATGATGTGAGACATGGTTACCCTCTGGTAAACGTTTAGAATCATGGGAAATCACCCTTTTTAGGTGGGAAAATCCACTATAAATGGCCATTTTCCATAGGTACGTTTAATTACCAGAGGGTATGTGCTGTAGTAATTCTGTGGGGGTGTTGTCTGAAAATTGAAGGGAAAAGCCTCAAAAAAAGAATGGTGGATCATGTTTTTGACATTTGTTTGGGCGGTTGCTTCTGAACAAAGGCATGAAGGATGGGAATAGGCCAGGTTGGGATGAGCATCCGACTTGAGTCACTGGGTCAGCATAGTGCTGTGGGTATGATTAGTGATGTTCAAATCGGATTATACATAAAATATTATATATATATATATATTGTAAATTAGAGGCATCCCAAAATCAGGGTCCTCTCCCTCTCTATGTTGCTAGATTCCGCTAGATAGAGGCTCCATTCCATTCTTGTAGATTGGATGATTAGATTCTTCTTTGATCTCCTCTAATCGAACCTGGCATAGGGACATCCCATGACATCCCCATATTGCAAGGACACATATCGGAAACACGTAATATATAATTTACGAAAAGCTTCTGGTGGATTTTGCAAGATCTGACTACCAGAGGGTCGATTGGCTGCGGGTTGCTGAAAAACGGAGTACAGTACTCGTACCCTTTTCAGCAGCCAGTGGGTGCTATAGTCCGCAAATGATGGTGCATGGTGTGACAAACCGGTCCCTACATTTTTCGATATATAAATAGATAATAGAGGACTTCATTGGACGGGTCTTCCCAAACCCTGGTACTCTTCTGTTGACACTGAAATGCTTTATGGCTGTTCATGTGTTCACCGCCCCATTCAGAGAGGAACATTAGTTTTGACCCGGACAATTTTGGGGGGAATGCACAGAAAGCTTCTTGTGATGTAAATCTTCCCATATTTGTTCCAAGGTTTGTTCCATCTTATCCCATGTTTGTACATTTTCCAGAAAGATCAGATGGGTTTGTTTGAAAACATGCCCAAATCCATTGCTTCCTCATCGTGTTCTCCCTTTTTTTAATGGCAAAGTTGAACAAAAAAATACGGGAGATGTGGCCAAAATTTTCAGACACCCGACAGTCGGCACTTCTGACGGTCCCTCTATGACCGGATCATGGAGGCCGCGCCTGATCCCCATCGATCATGGCTTGTCTCTGCCAGATCGATTGGAGGCGTGGGACACAGAGCGGCTGCCATCCACCCCCTGTTGATGGATGATGAGTGGTGGGGTTAGCCTCTGGTAAACTAACATAGCCATTGAAAATGGGTGATTTATAGTGGATTTTCCCGTGAAAAATGGTGATTTTCCATAGCTATGATAGTTTACCAGAGGGTATATGGGTTATACTATCCGACATATTGGGGATTATCACAGTCCATTGTTGGAAGTTGACTTCTTTTTGGCCGAAGATAAAAGGTTGATACCCACTATTTGATGGCTAGGAGCTAAGGAGCTAAGGAGCTGTGGGTATCCTTATAAAATGGGGAGCCAAGGAGCTACGAATTGAGTTTCCACACCACACGGTAGCCCAACAAACTCATGGCCAGCTGAGGGGAATAGAAATTGCTGGTGGATTTTGTGATCTAGTTAGCAACCCCCAGAAGTTTTGATCCATTCTCAAATTTGAGTTTCTTGGTACACTCTCCGTCACATCATGTTACATCCTTTTCTGTTGGGAAAATAGGGCAACGTCTCATTTCTTCTAGTAAAATCATAAAAATCCCCATATGGAGGTTTCCTAAAATAGGGGTACCCCCAAATCATCCATTTTAATAGGATTTTCCATTATAAACCATCCATTTTTGGATATCCCCATTTTAGGAAACCACCATATATCATCATACATCCCCATATCTCCCAATATTATCAAACACAAAGCCATGGTGCCGTGGCCGAGGTCTACACGTGCGACCTGGTTTGGATGGAGTGGCCACAGGTGGGGATCCTGGCACTGGAAAATCCCCCCATGGAATCACGGCGGAATCATGGTGAAATATGGGGGGAACTCCACATACTCCACTATATTAATAAATGGAGATTTGAATGGGAAAATCAACTGTAAAATGGATATAAATGGAAGATTTATCGGCTTTCCAGGTTTGATCTTTGTTGCTTCATGATTTTCAGGTGATTTTCCACTGAAATTGGGATGTTCCTTTGCCATTTTGGATTGTTAGAGAGACCTAAAGCATCCACTTGGAGCTGATACGAAGGCAATTTCGGATAATCTTCCCTGTTACGTTGGTTTGCCACATGATACACGGGGTTCGGCTATGGATCTACCAATCAACTTTCTGACTCACATTGGTACGACCCAGGGAAGTTAGAACCCCATTGAGAAGTACCCAGCAACCTTGGATTCTTCAGCTCGTTTTGTTGGTCCCAAGCCTACAGAAAGACATTCACGCACAGCAAGTTTCTTTTTGAGACGGCAAATGGCTGGGTCAAACCCTGGAATCATTTTGGGGTATTTTGGGAGGGTAAATAACTTGGTGATTTTTGTCGTGTCCGAGTGTTGCATCCCTTGGATCTGGGTCCTCCACCAGGCTCGAGAGCCCTTTGCTCCTGCCGAGCTGGAATACATCAGGCGTTTCGCGATGCTGGGTATGATCTCAGTGGAATGATGGGGTCACAGGATTGGGACGTCCCATGGGGTAACCATGGAAAAAAGCCACACTTTTTAAAGGATGCAGTATGATGAATGTCCAGGTATTCTGAATGGGTCAAGTCATCGGGAATCCCTAACAGATCCTGAGGTAGATAATGTATATACATGTAAATAATAAATAATATTAAAGAATGCGTAAATACTAAAGATCACCAATCCATGTCTAGTAATTACATGCTATTACCCCGTAAATCATTACAGTATCATTCTTACTAATTATGAAATGAATCATGAAGACTATTACTATGAATAATGATTACCAGTGCATGGTAATAGTCATCATTATCTAATAACGATTTACCATTCACATCTATTCAGGAGACTATGAAAAATGATTTACTATGGTAATTGATAGTCATCATTACTATTAGCCTGCAAATATCATTGTTGCTGACTACCACTATATGGATATGATATGGGTGTTTCCGAAGTCATGGGGGATCCCCAGTCGTCAGCATTGTTGTTAACCTATACTAGTCGTCATGGTCATCCATGATGTGGATGATGCAAGGGGGTACCCCCATGACTTAGGAAACCTCCATCAACCATTATTAACCATTGTTAATCACTATTGATCATTATTACCCATTTTTAAAATTAACAATCATTGATCATCATTAATCACTCTAAAAATATATATATGTAATCTAAATTTCTATAAATATCTATAGATATATAATGATTACCATTCATTACTACCCAATGGCAGGTCCTTGGATGGTGCCCGGGATGCTGCCAACATCGAACACCAGGTGGGAGTTCGTCCGGAGCCTCGGAGACACCCAGCAGACTTTTGGCATTGATGGCAGGTTTTTCAAAGGGAAGGAGGATGACAAACCATGACAAACCATGATCAATCATGGGATTCAGGGGATTGAGGGGATTCCGAATTTTGAGACAGGCCCTTTTGGATGCGATCATCGGGATATCAAGAAACTATGGACGTGAGATGAAATGCTAATGCATTTTGGGCCAAGAAATCCATACAAACCCGAGGATATAAGCTTTCGCTCGGGGATTTCTCATTGCCTCCCTCAGGCCGTGAATGCCTGCGACTGCTTGAGGTGTTTGGTGCTCAGACATCGCTGCGACTGGAAGTGCCGTTGTGATGTGTAGGTCGGCCCAAGTCTGCATTTGATGGTTTGTTTATCATGATTTTCCATATTACGTCCTGGAACCACACTAACTAAGATCAACTGAACGAAGCTCCACTTTGAATGGAAGAAGACTGGAAATACCTGACTATCATGATGTTCCGTGTTCAGTGGCCAATTGCCACAGTTTGGACATCAGTGGGGCCCCATCCGAACAAAGCCATATCCCCCAGCATCGCAGCACCAGGACCACCACCTTGCTGCAAAAGGGGGCGGCACATGGCCTGTCGCTTCATCAGATTGGCCTCATCATGTATCGGGAAGACCGATGCAGTGAGGATGAAGCTCCGGTCCAACCCAGTTTCTTGGCAAGCGAACACCGAGAATCAGAACAGAATGGGGGGTGGAGTTGAAACATGGTGTGTGTTTTGAAGACGAATATGGGCTTCAGGTGGCTATACAAATAGAGACATATTCATCTAATCCTCTATATGTCTCAGGCTCATGACTCAAGAGTCTAGGTTGACTTTAGATAGGTAGTTCAGTACAACATAGTACAGCGTCAACTTTTGCTCGGGGAAAAAAAACTAGCCAGATGAAAGATCATCTCTTTATATCTCTTTGTAATTTGGATATCTAAGATTGGCCAGGAAAATGAGAAGTCCCTGTGTCGTACTCTGGCTTGATGCAGGCATGTTAGATGTGTCATCCCAACAAGAATGGGTGAACCATGGTGAACCCCAGTCGTGCCTTAGTTTTCAGCGGCTTTTCCAACCACAGCCCATGGCCCAGGCATTTTGGAGCGGATGGTATCCAGATGTACGGGCATCCCAGGTGTCCATCCAGTCTGACTTGACGTTGCACGTTTTGTTGTGCAATTGCTTCCCTATGGTGGCCATGTCGATTTGGTAAACCCAAGACACAGATCATTTGGGGATGGTGAAAAAACCACCCATTGAAAATGGCCGTTGATGGCCATATAGGGGATGGTTTATCATTGGATTTACCATGACCGTTTGTGGCCATATAGGGGAATTTAGAGTTGGATTTACCACACATTATTGGATATCTTGTGGGAAGTCTCCACATCCATCGGTGAAGATTTGAGGTGTTGATTCCGCCGCAGCAGCGGTGGGTGATGCGCATGGGACCGCCTGGGATCCCATCGGGTCATTGGGTTGCTCTAGCTTTACAGGACACCTTAGGTTTTACCATGTTTTACCATGTTTTACCTATGTTTTAATGTATGTATATGTATATATACGGCAAATGCCTGGGCTTTGCCCGGACCCGCAATGACGACAGGCGATGCATCATCACCACCACCACCACCACCATCATCATCATCATCATCATCGTTAGAATTAAACCTTTATTGAAGATCTTCAATGAATGTAGAAGTTTAACGGGGGTGGGAGAATTAAACCCTTATTGAAGGTCTTCAATGAATGTAGAAGTTTAACGGGGGTGGNTTTAACGGGGGTGGGAGAATTAAACCCTTATTGAAGGTCTTCAATGAATGTAGAAGTTTAACGGGGGTGGGAGAATTAAACCCTGATTGAAGATCTTCACTGAATGTAGAAATTTAACGGGGGTGGGAGAATTAAACCCTTATTGAAGATCTTCATAATGAATGTAGAAATTTAACGGGGGTGGAAGTTTAATATTACCTAGTACCTTTGTTGATCTTCCCAATTGAATGCAAAGTTTAACGGTGGTGGGAATTTAATATTCCCTAGTACCTTTGTTGATTTTCCCAATTGAATGTAAAGTTTAACGGGGGGTGGGATTTTTATATTCCCTAGTACCTTTGTTGTTTTTCCCGTAGGAATTTTGTGAAGTTGCTGCATCAACATTTGTTTGGGACTGGGAAACCTCTACGCTGCAACGCCTGGGCTTTGGGGCAAAGCCCAGGCGTTGCGCGTATATATATATATATATATCCATATATATATATATATATCCATATCTATATCTATATATATATATATATCATTATGTATCAACAAGTAATTATCAACCATGATTGCATAATCAACCAATATTACCAACTATTCTTGGATAATCATCTAGATTTATCAACCATTACTATCGTCCGCAGCATCAAATCCTCAGAGTTGCAGGTCTCGTCCACTGTGGAGAGCTTGGATCTCCTCTCCATTCGGGCCACGTCACCAATTCGTTGGGGCTGCTGGGGATGGAGTCGGGCAGCTGGGAGCGGAGAGGATTGATGGTGGCCTGACTGGAAATCATAGGGAAAGTTGAAGTTCAACCAACCCTTTGTTGTTTTTTGCAAAGTCAAGTTGTGTTTCTGGTTGAACCATCCTAAGATGCTCCAACTTCAATCGTTTTTCGGATACACACATGATCCAAGATTGCTGGGAGGATTGTTCTGGTGTTTCATTGAGACAATCATTGCCCCAAAACCTCAAACATATTCAAACATATTCGAAAAATGAGGATAGAAATATCCAAAAATCAGGCTGCATCAGGATATGAAATATCTATGAGGTGGTTTCCTAAAGTAGGGGTACCCCCAAATCATCCATTTATAGATGGATTTTCCATTATAAACCATCCAGCTATTTGGGTACCCCCATTTTAGGAAACCCCCATGAAATCATGACCTGAAACCACGGTGTTCACCGCTCCTGTCGCCTGAGGTCGACAGGTCTCCGGAGATCCAGCTCCGTCGTATCCCATCGCTCCGCCCGGCAGCGCAGAGATCTGGTGGAGCTGGTGCTGTCTAACCATTGAAAACACACCAACAACAGCATAGTAAGTATAAGAAGTATATCCAACTAGATGACTACAATTGTTCTAGAATGGACATTTAAGATGAAATGTGGTTACTTGAATTTAATGTTTATGATCAGACCAACTAGAACGTTGTTACAAGGACATATAAAATGGGAAGTTTGGTTATGACATGAATCATGTTGAAACAAATGTTAATGTTTTGGTGGCTGTGTCTTTTTGCCAAGACATGTTGTTATTTTTCATTCCATCATGGGATGCTGTTCCATGGGAATCTAACCCAACTATCATGATATATCATGTGAGTAGCATGGGATATCATGGAACATATCATACAACATATATGTATATATACATAATTATATGTAATTATATATATATATACACACATGATTGTATATATATACATACATACATACTAATTTATATACATAAATTCTGATTGATGGTTTCAAACATGTGTTGTTTTCCATCCTGGGATGATGAACCCCAATGAGTGTCCTATTCTTTCAGGGGGGTTGAAACCAGCACCCAGGTAGTGTTGTGATGCGTAATCTAGTTCTCGAAGAATTCAGAGGAAGTGCCGAATGAACCGAGTACAGTACCGAGATGACTATCTGGTGACTCAGACAGCGGACATGTTTCGTCATGTTCTATCTCAATGTGGGATGATTAATTCATTTTTGCAGGTTTCTGGGATGGGTTCAAAGCATCAATTGCCAGCTATCCCAAATGCCGGAAGGGGTCAAACTTGGTTGCAGAAAACGTCCGGAAAGAGCAGATGAGTATTACAATGACCAGTGCCAAGAATTTGTTTTTGCTGGTGAAGAGCATTCCGAAACCCGAGTCTAGTTGTGTAAAGTCTTGTTGTAAGACGAGTTGTTCCCCAAAGAGTCACATGATACAAGTGGTTCTTACAGCAGTAACAGCTATGGAAAATTCACATAGACCCTGAAAATCACCAATTTTTAGTGTAAACTAATCTGCAAGGGTCTATGTTAGTCTACCAGAGGGTAACAACTATGGGAAGGCCCTGCACACGCCGACACCACTCGAGGTCTCCGCTCCCTTCGCCCATGTTTTCACCCGCCATCTGTGCCTTGGTGAAGCAGCAGCGTAGTATAACTCCCGCGGGCCCAAAAGTGTTGTTTTTTTTAACCATTGCACATGATGGGGATATGATTCTTCAACAGGATTGAGCGCGAATTCCCAACTAACTTACAATCGACAAGGGGGAAACATGGGGATGTCAAGGAATTTAAACACCTACAATGGGGATATGATGATATATGATGGGTATTTAATGGAATATACATGAATATACTAACTAAATCTAAGTGATATATCATATTAACTGGGGGTTGAATAGTTCTTATTCTCCAGTCTGAAAATGGGGATCATGGTCCCGACGAGCACATTTTTGTGTTGAAACCACTAATCAGAGCAATTATGTTATGAACAAGCTAGACAGGTTGTAGACAGGTGATGGTTGGAAACTAGCTCTTCAAAACTGGATAATCATAATTCACACTGGATATGATTGGATAATCTAAGAGATATATATAAATATATACTTCATTATTGGATAATCTAATCTAATGAGACAAGCTCACCAAAAATCACCGCTGTTCGCAGGCAAGGGCGGAGTCGCTGATCTGCATCTTCCACCTCTTGATGGAGACATCGACCAGTGCGCCTGATGGGAAGGAATGGATGGACTCATGTCGTCCCAAAGCTGGTTAGGAGGACCGGTATGGATATGGAAAATCCAGAAAAATCCATGAAATCCATAATGTCCGTAGGGCAATGATCTAGAAATGGTGTGTTTTCCCTATCTATGGTAGTTTACAGCAACCCCACAAACGGATAAAACAGTGGAATAAAAAGAATTACAAACATAGACAAAAAGAATATGATGTACTGTATGACAATAAAGCTACAAGAGTGTTTAAAGAAAATCAAGACCATACAAAAATGATATGATAAATGGATTTAGATATATTTAAATTGAACCTACTGTATCTTTTGGGTTAGTGAACATGGTATCCCCACGTTCTCCACGTCGTCGCCAGGGTAGATTTTGCACGGGCAGCGAGCCCTGAGGGACGAGGTGAGCGACGCTCTGTGACACGGTTTGGCCATTGGAAATGTCGGGGGATCTACCATGATTTACCCTCTGGTAAACTAACATAGCTATTGAAAATGGCCATTTATAGTAGATTTTCCCATGAAAAATGGTGATTTCCCATAGTTATGTTAGTTTACCAGAGGGTATAACTTTACTATGGAAAAAATATGAACATATGTAAAATATACTAAAATATTCCATTTTTAGAGGATTGCCTATTCAAAATGGTTATTGTCTATAGCTACTTTCGTTTGCTTGAGGGTACAGCCAGAAAATTAGCCACCAATAGGAATTTCGAACAAATATCGATGGAAAAAAACAATGATTATATACCAGCACATGGGAAAATCATGAAAAACCCGACAAAAAAGGAAGATAGTGCAGAAATAGTGGGAAAAACTTGAAATATGCTGGTAAATTGTAGTAGCTGTGGGAAAAAACGGTGGTTTCAAACACTATGTCGAAGTGTCAACCCTGTAATTGGGAGAGTGGTCCCGGCTGAAAACTCGTATTCTTCAGGGGGGCCTGGCTCAACCACGTTAACCAGAGTTTAAGATGTTATCCGACCTCAATGGCCATATCCAAGGGCTAAAAGATCATGTTCCAAACCCCATCGTTAAAAAATCGAACATGAGGGGATAGATATCGCCAGGAAAACTATGGAGTATGCTCAACCCCAATCCCAACATTTCGCTCATGGTTCATGTCCGACGGATGGAAGTCCAGATCCCGAAGAGAGAGATCTGCCTGGCAGGAAATTCCAGCGAACAAGAGATGTTTCCGCAAGATCAGATCCGTGAGGAGCGTGTCCATGCCTGAAATTCTTGGGGTCTGGCAACCCCCAGTTTTGGCCATTGAAAAGATGAAACTGAAGTGTTTAAGTTTACATGTGTGTATTCCATTGGAACTTTGGTGTTCCGATTTTTTTGGACAAAACATGACGAAAATCATTGGTTTTCAACCGCTGCAAGGGGACATCCTTCGCTGGTTGGCTGAGTCGCTCTTGGTGAACAGAATTCAGACCATTTCAGATGGTGAGGGTAAGAAACGTAAGCAATAACAATTGAGACACAAAACCAACCAAGGGTACATGGTGTCAAAACCGACCATGGGTATATGCTGTACTATCATATTTGCATGTACACTCGTCTTGGCCAAAGTTTCACATGTTCAAGACCAACCAGGATTTGAAACCACACGTCGTGATGATCTTCAGTCTTATCACTGCCATTTTGGGGTACCCGATTGTGTTGCCCACTTACTCTTATGTTGGTGGAACCAGACTTATTCAACTGACTAGTTATTGCTCGAAACTGCTCACCGCCAAAGGAAAAAAGGGTGGGGTGTTAGATAGCCCAACAAGCAACAAAAAACACAAAGTGTGTATGTGTGTGTGGTTTGTGTATGTGGTCGATTTGGTACCCACACAAAAGCAAAGATATGAAGCACGACATCTGATGATGGGCGTGTATATTTACATTTGAAGAAGACAAGAAGCGCAAAAGAATTTGAAACAAAGTGAGAAAAACAGAATGTTTCTCAAATTTCCCTATGGAAAATGGAAAATGCCCAATTTGTGGATGATCGTTGAGGTCACCCATGAAATGCACTGCGGCTCCGCGCCGCTTTCACAGGAGGAGAGCCCTGATGATACGGTGGGTCTTCGGAGGATGCACTTTGGAAGCATTGGAGCGCGCCCCAAACAGAGCAGTTGGTTCAGTTCTTTTCGGATCTTTTTGGGGGGATTTCCTCTTATAAATGGAGGTTTATTGGTGGGAAGAGGATCTCTAAATGGGCGATTTCCCCAGAGAAAAGGAGTAAAAATCGATGTTTAATGGGAGAATCTGCATTTTTGTTGGGGGATTTCCTCTACAAAGGGAGGTCTTCATGGAACATCTCCATTTGTTGGGGACTTACCCTCCCGTGTCATCAAACATAGCTAGCTGGGAAATCATCGAACTCAATGGGGAATTATCCAGCAAGCGATGTTTGATGACATCGGAGCGTAAATAAACCCATTCCCGCAACTAACATGAAGACCCTTCTATGAGTTGGTATTGGAAGACTACTTTCCTTCCTCTTAGTTGGGGGGATTGGACATATTCAATCCTCAGCTTTACTTGATGTGTGTTTTAAGATGGTTTTTAGGAAGACAAGTCGTCAGATGGGGTCACCCTATCTTGAGAAGCAGTCGCCTATAGCATTCTACCGTGTGCCATTTCTGACCTTGCATGAAGCCTCTTATTACATTCAATCATTGGAATAAAATTGGAATACAAAGTCGCAAAAAAATGCATCGGATACCATGATCACGGTGAAGATATGATAAATGTCTATTGTGTATAGAGCAGTTGCCTCATCTCCATAGATGCATTCTCTGCGACTCCGTGCGAATCGAACCTCACCAAATCGCCCCCGTTGACAGGCGCGGTTCTGCTGCAAGACACAGGTGCGACTGCGATGTTTTGTCGAGTTGTCGTGTCGAGTTATCCCTCAGTAGGAAGGCTTGAATGTGTGGATCCGTCATGTCAATGTGGTAAACCATGGTAAACCCAATCTTAAACCACCCAAAACTTGGATTATTTGGGGGATGATGTGAAATGGCCCCCACATGATTGGTTCATGGGATGGTTCATTATTAGGTTGACCACACACAGTGTTGTTTGGCCCAAAAAGCAATGAGCTTTGGTGCACCAACGTTGAGAAAGCTGTGATTTGATCGAAGGCACCACCTTTCAGTTCGACCTTCTGCGCTGCGCAATACCAGTGGGGCGAGCAGAGAGGGTGCAGGTGCCATGCTTGCCATGACCAAGATGATCCGTGGTGTCAGGGTCGACCCCATATCTGAACCATAAACTAAAAACGTGATGCTGCTCAACCTTATCATCTGGTTCATATGTCTTACCATGTCTTACCAATGTCCATCATCCCAAACGACCGAGATCTTTTTGGAGAGGCTCAAACACCAGCCACAGAGGTCCATGGTGTTTCCAAGCTGTCATCAAGTGCCGTACAGGCAAAGATGCGTCCACAGCGATCTTTGCTCGGCCTCACCTGGATGGTCCTGGGCTCAAACCTACCATTGATGTGCCCTGGAAATGCGAAAAAAACCTTCCCAGTAACGAAAATAGAGTGGTCACAATAAATGGCATCCCAGGATGTCCAAGTGATAGGGGTATACCCACTTTCCTACACCCGAATTGGGGATAGTTTACTGTATTTATATGTATTTATGTGTATTTATTAGGTTTAGCTCCCGATACTACTTGTGAATGGTGCCATACTCCCAGGCAACTCCTTGCCCCATGATGTAGGCATAGTTGTTTCACCACATGAACAAAAAATAGACACTTATATAATGTCAAAGGATGCCAAACGTGCATCAGTTTTGTTGAAGAACTCAGACAGAAATCGACGCAAAAAAACAAGTCGACTCGTGCTGCGACCTGAGGCTCCAAGTGGTCCAAGAAGATGGAGGAGGAGGGAAAGCTGTGAATGTGGTAAACCATGGTAAAACAATAATAAACCATCCCCAAAATCACGATAAATGGTAGTAAACCATCTTTAAATGGTATATAGGTTGATTATTGAGTTTCCCACATCATGATTTTTTTTGAAATTTTGGATATGATTGGCAGATTCTTGGCCGTTCGAGAATGGCAGCCCAAAAGGGGGTAGCAGTCAAAAGAAGCATCCAATTTTGGGGCAAAGTTTGATCGCCATTGACACAGCAGCTAGCCGCTCCAGGCTTTTAAACGCCATTTTGAAGACCAACTTGCAGCCTATCTCAAGAAGCACTTTCCAGACGTGTACTCCTCAGATGCATCACTGCTCTTGCGCCCTTAACGCTTTGATAACAAAGAAAAGAACCAGCCATGTGTGGTCCCTTGCGGTCGATGCGTGGCGGAATTCTGCTTGAGAACAAGAGTTGTTGGGATTTTACGGAATTGAACCTCATCCTTGAGGCTTTTGCTTTTGTACTGTAGGTTTTTTTTGTGTGTTTTGATGGGCTACAATTAGATCAGCACATCCCCAACCAAAATTCCTGCACGGCCCAGTGATGTCGCGCTTCAGGCAGGTACCAAGACGATCATCGAAGGGGACGAAGGTTGGCCCTGCCGAGACCGGGCCGCGGTTGTACGTGGAATGACTCCATCATTGGGTGATGGTTTCCAGAAAACTATTAAGGTTACAATATATTACAATCTATTAGACAAATCCATTTACTGTATGGATCATGAGTTCATGACTATATTTTACTATTTTTAATGTATTATAATGTATTATATGTATCTGTATATTTGTATATGATTATATGTATGTGATATAATTCAACCACCAACCAAATTATCTTGGCACCTACTTGTAGAGTTGAAATCCAATTCTCATGTCTCAAGGTTGGGAAGTGCTGAAGGCAACCCCAAAAAAGAAGAGGAAAATCCTATCTAAAATATTGGTAAATTAGGCTATGTGTTATACCGAATTCTATGATTTATGATAAATTATATACCGTATCCATAGTGAGAGTTTTTAGCACTGCTCTAGGAGGAGAGAGGCGAGAGAGAGAGAGAGAGAGAGAAAAAAAGAGAGAGAGAGAGAGAGAGTTTTTAATCACCCAAAATGAGTGGGTAAATCCCAGCTAAAGGTGTGAAAATCACCCGAAAAAAGCGGCCCCCATCCGACGTAAACTTGCGAGTTCTCCTCCACTTCTCAGAAGATCTCTTCGCCAGGCCAAACTGACCACAAGGTCGAGTCAAACCTGGGGTATATTAACATAGACCCTGAGAATAGCTATTTTTAGAGGAAACTAATCTTCCAATCCCTATCTGCCAGGGTCTATGTTAATTTACCAGAGGGTATAAGATGAGACATGATGAGACTGTTTTTAGGAGAGGATAAACATCCTCGGCTTGTAAATTGAGGAGAACAAGTCCCAACATGTATTTGTTGAGCTTAATCATATGGACAATGAATAATGAGTGAATGCGATGTTGATGTTATGTTTGATGATTGTTGGCAGATCTTAAGCTCAAACAATTGGGTGATCAACGAGGCTAGCGCCTTCGGGGTGCGGCCCAGTGATGTTGTCGGCTCCTCAATGGCTCCCAAAGCGTGGAGAAGATAGAACCTGTGAAGATCTAAGGATGATCGCATCAAAAAGACGAAGGTAGAGAGCTGGAATGCCTCCCAAAATGTTGCCTCCCAAAATTGCCCTTGTATCTTGATCAGCAAGGATTGAAAGACTGGCAGAAAATGGCGGTCACAAGAACCGTGGCTGGAATCTCAGTCAGTGCGACCTTCACCGCAGATGTCATTCTGGCTCCCGTGAGCTGGTCACTGGGCTGAGGTTATGTGGCGAGCGTCAGCCATCAATTGGACGAGCGTCAAAACGATCTCGTTTCAGAATTGATTGCTGTACAGAAGGCTCCAAAGATAGGCCGGAGCGGAATGTTTTGTGACGACTTCTGGTCTAGGAAATGATTAATGATTAAACATGATTAATCCAAAAGATATGGGCCGTACATTGGCCGTATGTAGGTGTAAGACCGACGAATTGTTGCTGTATCATGCCGCTATCCAAAATAGGCATTCAACCAAATGGTGATGATTCGATTATAATTACGCCACATGGCACCAAAAGAATGCAGGCAGTGAAGCCGAATTTTCGATGATGATCCCAGTTCACCAGCATTTTTTGGGGGAGATCACCTCCACCAATTCTCTTGGGTTTGTTCAACAAGGTATCCCAAAGATCTAGCGGTTGATCATAATCTCCCCTGTAAGATTGCCATATAATACATAAATAGTATAAGCTAATTATAATAAGATATATAATATATTGTGGGTTCAATCTGCCATTTCTGGACAAACCGACAAAAGCCAAATAGAACAATGGTGCTCATGATATCCTCGTGGAACAATGTATGTAACCCATTCTATCCCAGTTCTTTTCATTAAATTCCATGGATATCCCGTTATGGCCCATTCTAGTCCATGATATCCCGTTGTATCCCCATCGCATGGTTCGTTGTATATCTCCCATTTGTACCTGTTTAAGTTTGTGTTGCTTGACTGCCCCAATCCTTCAGACACGGCCTGGACGCCAGGGCCTGTTTGCCAATGCTCCACAGTTACAGGTCTTTGGCACCTGCCGGTGTTGGCAGGACGACCTGACTTCGGCTTTGTCTGAGAATGGTTCACAAAAAAAAGGCGAGTTTCCATAGTTGTGTTATGTTATGTTATGTCAGTTTACCACAGGGTGGTTTTTAGATCATCAATACTTTGGGCTATACGCCACCAAAACGTTGCATCGGTCCTGGGTTCCAGGATCTTTGCCAACAGACCTGATCTTCCAAGCCTTGCAAGGTGTGAAGCTCAAGGCCTATGTCAACCCCAAATCTCTGGTAATCATAGGGAGATGAACCTTCAATGGGATGAACCAGCAATTGGGAACCAGCAATTGGAGGTAAGATACAACCAACAATATGGGAAGAGGGAGCTAGCTCTGTCCAAACCTAAAACCTAGAGGGCAAGTCATTCACTCAGGGCCCCTTTTTGGTGCGACCTAAGGCTAAGATTCCAGGCCTTCTGTCACTGGAACCCAATCTCATGGACACTAAAACGGAATGCTGGTAGATACTGTGTAAGATGATTGTTAGAGGGTTACAGTATAATTTGTGCTGATGATTGATACACTACACCACTTGTTGGTTCTAACATACCCATTGCATCCCATTGCTAAAGGTTAGTATCCCCGTTTCTTGCTGGTTATCCCTATTCTGAATGGTTGATATTCCGATTATTACATAAAATGTGCAATATATTCCCATATTGTTGGTATATCTTCCCCATGTTTAATGGTTAGATAATTCGCCATTGTTGATACTGACATGGGTATGGGTCAAACCCTACTATTAATTGCCATATTTGGCAGAATAACCATCCATTAACCAGCTATTTAGGGTACATAGGGTACCAGGGTTTTGTAGGGTACCAGGGTTTTGACCCACAACCACATCTGGTCAAATCACCATTTTTGATGGTACTCGAAACATATTCCGCCGAGGCCAATTTGGTTGACGTCCCCATGATCAAGAAGGACCAGCAAAAAACCAGCCGGCGCGGTCTACCGCTGGCGCGGCGTGAAACGCTGAAATGGGTTTGGATCACCCTGGGCACCGGGTCACAGTCGTTTTCATATGCCAACCTTTGGCAAAACATAAAATATTTGCAATATTATTGAAATGAAGATGTTTGTGTTGGTATCTAAATAATTTGAATTGGAAATCGAAATATTGAAAGAATAATTAGAATATATTCTATATAATATATAAATGATGATTATTTGACTACCACTTACACCTAATTTGATTATATATTACGTATAATTTAAAATTTTCGCAATATATATATATATTTACTAATATATAATTGAAAAATTATTCTAGATAGACCCCCCTCTAGATATCCCTTATGCTGTCTAGTAACCCGGAGGACGAAAATCCGGCTTACCCTTAAATAAAATAATTTTCCAAAATTGGAAATTAAAAAAAATGATATTTTGATTATTTTTATTTTATAAGATTTTAATGTTTTATTTGAATTTAAAAATATTAATTTAAAAAAATATTTATTGTTTATTTTTAATTATTATAAATTGATATTCTAAAAATATATTAATTAATAATATATTTAAATATATTTAATATATAAAACTTTATTTTATAAAATTTTTGAATTACGAAATTTTATAAAATAATAATCTAAATTATTTTATGAATTATTTTATGAAATATGAGGAATATATATTTTATAATGAAAAAAATGAAATTTTAACATTATTTATTTTGAATAATGATAAATTTTTGGATATGCAAAATAATTTAAACTTATTTTTTATAAATGATGTTAATATGAAATTTTGATAAATTAAAAAAAAAATTAAACGTTAAATTAAGTTTTTATATGTCCGATGAAAAAAATATATATATGCTCGATTATTTTGGATGAGATATTAGGTTAATATATTATAAAAATAATGATAAATTTAATAAAAATAAATTACTACTAATATTACGATTTGGGTACACATGAGCTGCCGCGCGCAAATCGCCAGGGTCCGAAATCCCCAAATTCCGCCACTTTTTCGGGAATTCTG
>BGPT01001331.1:8580-37906 GCA_003297045.1 Symbiodinium sp. clade C Y103
CTATATACGGATATACTCCCTGTAAACTCCCTGAATGCTCTCTATCTTCTCTTTAAACTGGACATCAACCACTTACAGTTCCACAAACACTGCCCATGCAGGGCTGTTGTTGCTGGGAACCCCCCCCCCAGGCCACAGGGGGGGGGGAACCATCTGGCTGGGGGGGGGGGGGGGGGGGTCCCTGCACATATATACAGTACATCTAAATACATCATTTGAATATCACTATATAACTCACCATCTTTAGATGAGCCAACCTTTCCCATCCTGACCTCCTCCTTGAAATCGCCCGTGCCAAACTGCAGTTCCACGCGTCCGCCAGAGCCAGCAGAACTGAGGCCCTCGTAGCAGCCCAGGCGTCGCACTCGGAAGGGCCACCCTGGTGGTCTCCAGTTTTAATGGAGGATGGTCCAGCCACGTTTGGGTACCGGAGGGTAATTATAGGGATCGACTATGGATTGAACATGATGATTTATTCTTTGATTTGTTTAATGATTTTTTTATGATTACCAAGGAAACGTTGCACCAAAAAATGAGAGCAAAGATACATCTTCTCAGTCCTAGCTGTTCGATTCCATCTTTAAGGGGTTTGTCGCTCCAGTTGCATCATCTCATCTAAGCAAACCAGCACCCTCTTGAATGTGCATCCCACGTACCAAGTGGGGAAGAACCACATGAACAACATGTTGTAGATGGGACACATCCAAATAAAATATGATCAGTGCTCAAAACTCTCTTTCAATTCGTTGCACTGATTGATGAAAAGGGAGTCCCATACTGGACGATGATAATCCCCAACATAATTTTGAGTAGTATTTTCCCCGAACAAATCAAGAATGAAACCTAGGTTCACCAGTGAATCACTTCCGATTCCCTGGATGCACTTCATCCGCTGGAAGACCGCACCTCCCAGGCTCAGCAAAACGAAGCTATGCCCCTCACGCACTTTGCGCGAAGCCGCCACTGATGGAGGCTCCACGCTGAGGGTCACATGGGACACCAACTCGCTGACTGGCATCACCTCAAATGGTTTGTTTGGAAAATCCACAGGAATCTTTCTGCATATACGGATTTATTGAAATGGATATGTATGTAAATAGATCTATTTATTGAACAAAATTCAACAACACGATGTTTGTACATGTATATCATTTGTTGGTATCCAGCTCAACTCATGGTCATGTGAGAAAATAATATGTTTTACCATATTTCACCCGTCAATCAATATATCTCAATCATATACACAGTGGCTAACCTGGGATGACATGCAAACAGATGTGACCATGCCTAGGCCAAAGATTCTTCCGGGATGGGCATTGACCACAGATTGACATTCATCAGGGTGAGTTTCCTGAGTTTAAAATACAACAGTGAGGAAAAAACACCAACACGTTAGGGAACCATAAAGCGACAAAGCCCACCACAAAAAGTGAGGTTGCCCAAAACAAATGCCCTCATGATATTTGAATGACTAGAGGCAGATAATGGGTTTTGTTCGACCTGTATCCATGATGATATGACGATGTAAGCAATCAATGTGGGAAGAAAAACACAATTCAACAATAGTGGTCGGGATGCTTTGGGTACACTTGTGCATGGATCAAACTCATTGCCCCCCAAAATGGTTTAAAGTGACAAGCCATTTGTGCCTCCACTGGTGCCCCTGAGGCCCCTGAGGCCCCTGAGGCTTGATCCATCCCCCTTTCGCCTACAGCTCGTAACATCTGGGACTGTGTTTGGGGTTGTTTTGGTGTCTGCACCTTCTGAGAAGGCGCCAGGGAAGGAGGTTGCCTTTTTCGACAGTAATGTGGTAACCCAATAATAAACCATTCCCCTTCAGGTTTATTAGGTATACTTCCAATGTAAAATGAGCCCCCAGTCATGGTTGGTTAATGGGATGGTTTGTGGCATTGGGTTTACCACATTAATCATCATTTGTACCAGCCAGTACACCAACATAGCTATGGAAAATCCCAATGTATACACGATTTCTCTATATTCACCTATCAAGAATGGTGATTGTCCATCACAAACTGTCAGATTACCAAGGCAAATCATATGAAATTCCCATTTTCAAACAAACCTTAGGCGCCTTAAACATCCTTCACCATCATTTATGACCAGATCAAGCCAGGCCGCGGAATCCGACACATCCTCCGCATTGAGGCCGAGGCTTATTGCGCCGTTCCTGGTAAAACACCATTGATATGGGAAAAAATGGAAACATGATGAAACATGATGACATGACACCATAATATTTGGAGGTTTTGGAGATGGTGCTTCATCCTGCAAGTAGGAAAGTGGCTTTTCTATATACTATATATATTAATATATAGAACATTATATCATATCCCTGGTCTCAAGTTGGATACGTAGGGGTAGCCCACTTACAACTAGGGAGAAGTAACGATTGACCAACTTACTGAATGAGGTTGTGTATGGTTCTCTGAAAATAGGGCACCGCACCTGCGGTGAAATTGTATGACAGTGAATTGTTTGGGCCACTTTCTGGTAATTTGTTACATAGCTATGTAAGCCATGGCCGTGGCCAAATGTATATATATATATATAATATAACATGTATATGTATAATACATTGTGTATATGTATAAATATGATGCTTTCCCGTTCTTAAAATGGTGATTGTACATAGCAAACCGTGAAATAACCAGAGGATACATCCCATGTCTAGTCTAATTGGAAATTCATCAACACCATCCACCTCAACAGGGATGCAATCGACTGGGATGCGCGTGCCCACTAGTTTGTGGTTCATACATGTTCATACCGACTAGTTTTCCCAACTATTTCGTGTTTTAACTTAGATATACAGTGTATGTATATATATATGGCTATGGCTCCAAAAACGGGTATGGATCGGTACGCGGTGATCTGGACGTATGGAACAAAGAAGTTACACAGATGGTCTCAAATGAATTCAATCTCTTCAAAAGGGTATGGATCGAGGGTATGGATCGGGGGTATGGATCAGGGGTATGGATCGCCTGTGGGTCCGGGGTAACAATTCAGATACCGTCACTTAAATATTGTTTACGCACCACATATGATTCCTGGGATGCACATCCAAGTATTTATGTGCATACATGTACTGGAACAACTAGCCCTAAAACGACAGAGGAAAACAGGTTATACACTAGATAATACAATATATATAATTTCACATATTTCAATATATGTTATTATATGGTATTGTGTCCTGCTGTTGTGGGGCACTGGAGCCAGTTATGGACTTAACTGCACAGCTAATTCTGATAAAGAAAAATGATTGTCTAAGATCGTCTGAGAGTCCAGTGGGACAAGCATCCTACGATTCGGTGTGGGAATAATTCGAGTACCAAGAGGATTCAACCAGATTGTGCCCTTGTAGTTCCAGTTGATAAGAGGGTACATAGCCGTGTGACTTGCGTTCTATCCGCACTTATCGTGAAAATGACCCTGGTGATGTCCATTTATAGTTTTTGAGTGGTCATAAAGGACCTTTATAACGTGAAGATACGCGAAGATGTAAACATCAGTTTCCTTTTGTGATTCGTTTCTTCGCTATAGGACAATGGTTCTTCAAACCCCAACTGCTCACAGACTCGTTGGGTTGGTGTCCCACTACTGGTGGAAGGGATACCCCTCGTGAACCGCACGGGAAGGAACTGAATAATAACCGACCTACACCAGGGAATACCCCGTATACAACCTGGCTACTACTATGGTGAAAAGTTGTATCTACTACGAGTAATAGTGATATGGTAGTCATACATGTATATATACACAATTGTATATATTGTGTATAATTGTGTATATATATATATCCACTTACTCAGTGGGATGTTCATCCAAGCAGGCAGGTAAAAAACGTGATATTGCTCGGTGGTTCAACCGCCAAGTTGGAAGGGAACGATTCCCCTCAAATATGAAAAAACAGTTGGACAAACGATGTTCCCATGTATTGCAACAAACTAGCCCATTTTCAACATGTTCAACCCGATAATCAATCATTTCCAATGAGAAACCAGAAATGGGGGTTGATGGTTTCTGGCCAAGCTTCTCACATGCCCGTCGGGATTGGCTTTCATAGGGCGTATGCTGCCCTCGCTTGGGAATGAAGTCCTGAAAATAGAAAGTTGTTCCATCAAAACTGCTGGATTGAGCCAACAAAAATGGCAATTGAAGTAAGAATAAACATGGGGAATTGAGCAGCCAACAAAAATATGGATTCACCCAACAAAACTGGGGATCAAATCATAGAAACTTGTGATCTAAGCAGTCAAAATAAGGAGCCACTTTATTATGGGGAAAAAAACATGAAAAAACATGGAAAAAACAACGCTCGGACGTCGGGGTAGGACGCCATCCGAGCACATCATCGTCATCATCATCATCATCATCATCATCATCGTCATCGTCATCGTCATCGTCATTGCCATCCTCATTTTTTTTTCTCCCTTATTCTCATCACCATCATCACCACCATCATAATCATCATCGTCATCATCATCACTGCATTCTCACGCCATGTCCGAAGTTGGAAGCTGCAACTGTTTGGAGTATTTTGTTATGTCAAAACTGGTGGCAAGAGCGTAGCGCCAAGAACGTCTTCAAAGTTACATGAAGTTGCAAGAACGTGGTGGCGGCGCCTGTAAGAGGCCCGCGGGGTTGAACGTCTTCATCATGTTCTTTTCCATCTCATCATTGAAAATTCCCATTTTCTCCACGTTTCCATTTGGAACATACAAAATTTGATGTCGTTTTCGTGCTGTAAGGGTCGTGATTTCTGCGCCATTTTTGACATTTTGCCAGCACGAAATGCAAATTTTCAAGTTGAGGTCCGAAAAAGAAAGTTGCAATGGTGTGAATTTATTGCAAATAGCATTGAACTTGGTGTTTCGTGCACCCACGCACTTTCATTCCAGCCTGCCGCGAAATTCTTTTTCATCTTCACAGAGCATGATTACTCTGCATTTTTTGCAGAGCATAGTTTGCCAAGCAGTGTCAGAAGGTCCTTACCTTCATGGTGATGTTTCCACCACCAGACATGGATATAGGTAAGTATCCGACATACTGTACCCGAAACGGTGCCTTTGCGACTGGACAAAGATCTAGGGCTGCTCTGTTTGCAAATATCCCATGTCCTGTCCAACGTCTGGGTTCCGTTCAACTTGGACAAAGACGGTTATCAGGCCCCCCCAACCCACCCCACCCGTGTATAACGTAGCATGACGTATGCGTGCATGCGCAAGAGAAGACATCTTGAGCGTAGCATGACGTATGTGTGCATGTGGGCGAGAAGACATCTTGAGCGTAGCATGACGTATGTGTGCATGTGCAAATGAACGTTATCAGCCCCCCCAACCCACCCCACCCGTGTATAACGTAGCATGACGTATGTGTGCATGTGCAAGAGAAGACATCTTGAGCGTAGCATGACGTATGTGTGCATGTGCAAGAGAAGACATCTTGAGCGTAGCATGACGTATGTGTGCAAGTGCAAATGAAGGTTATCAGCCCCCCCAACCCACCCCACCCGTGTATAACGTAGCATGACGTATGCGTGCATGTGCAAGAGAAAACATCTTGAGCGTAGCATGACGTATGTGTGCATGTGCAGGAGAAGACATCTTGAGCGTAGCATGACGGATGTGTGCAAGTGCAAATGAACGTTATCAGCCCCCCCCAACCCACCCCACCCGTGTATAAGGTAACATGACATATGTGTGCAAGTGCAAGAGAAGACATCTTGAGCGTAGCATGACATATGTGTGCATGAACAAGAGAAGACATCTTGAGCGTAGCATGACGTATGAGTGCAAGTGCAAATGCACGTTCTCAGCCCCCCAACCCACCCCACCCGTGTATAAGGTAGCATGACGTATGTGTGCATGTGCAAGAGAAGACATCTTGCGCGTAGCATGACGTATGTGTGCATGTGCAAGAGAAGACATCTTGAGCGTAGCATGACGTATGTGTGCATGTGCAAATGAAAGTTATCAGCCCCCCCTCAACCCACCCGACCCGTGTATAATAACTTTGCATGACGTATATTTGCATTTTGAACAACAGCGCGGGCCCCTTACAGGCGCCGGCACCAAGAAGGTAGCATCAAGAACGTCTTCAAAGTTACATTGAGTTGCAAGAAAGTAGCATCAAAAACGTCTTCAAAGTTACATGAACGCAAGAAAGTAGCATCAAAAACGTCTTCAAAGCTACATGAAGGTGCAAGAGCGTAGCATCATGAGCGTCTTTAAGTTATGTGCATGAAGTTGCAAGAGCGTAGCATGAAGAACATCTTCGAAGTTACATGAAGTTGCAAGAGCGTAGCATCAGAACGCTATTGGCCCCCCCCAACCCCCCCGACCAAAGTAGCACGCCAAAGCAGAGCCAAGGTGCATCCAAGACTTGAATGAAATCACATGAAGATAAATGAGTACAGCAGCGATGAGAACAGCAGGTCAACAAGCACACGTAGGTGAATGACAGACGAATCGCCACATCAAGAGAATCCATGCGACGAAACGATGTCAAAATGCGCACATTTTCGTGACATTTGCAGTTTGCAGAATTTCTGAAATGTCATGATTGAAAAATGTACAAAACTTGGGCCTTTTTAGCATTTTTTTTGCTACAACGCTCAAATTCACCGCACATACCAATACGAAATGGCACCGCTTTCCTGCGCCTGCCAGCAAAAAATGGCTGCAGAAGGCAAACGAGCTGTAATTTGCAGTACGAAATGGCACGAAGTTGCGCGCCCTACCCCGACGTCCGAGCCAAAAACAAAGGTTTGGGGTAACCAACTCTTGGGAAACATCCATATCTTAATTCGTTGAAAGCCGTATTTGATACTTGAATCATCTTGAATCTCCAACTTTGTTTCTATCCCCATGTGTTTGCTAAATCCTCATCGTTGGTTCAACCTAAATCAATGGAAGTGGTTTCCTTTACTACCAGCTCGCTACAATTTGCCCGGGCAAATCCCCATTCTTCGTCCTGCAAGGGAAAGTGCCACTGGTTCTCACGCACCCCATCGTATTGCATGACTTCCACACGAAGCGTCACAGGCTCCTCCGGAACTCAAGTGTGGCACCGCTAAGATCTGTCACTCAGATGATCCACTGAAGTATACCGAAGTTGCTTCATCGTTGGCAACCCCTTCTTCTCAGATCCCCTTCCATGGCCCCAATGATTTCCTTTCAATTCTAAACCAGTGTGTGCGGAAAGTGTTCAAAATTATTCAGAGGAAAGGGGGTTGTTTGAAAAAAACTGGGAAAATCGTAAAATTGGTTTTGTATTTTGGATATCTTTGGTACCATGACTAATGTGGTACATCCAATAAAAACCATCCCCAAATAGTGGCATTGGGCTTCCCACATGTTACACCAACTTGATACATTTAATACCTCGTTGTGGTGGATCCTAAGCCCACTTCCCAGCTACCAAGCCCCCCAGCCCCATCCTGCGGCATGCGGCCATGCTGGCATAGGTCCTCCCGGGCTGCCGCGAAGGTCACATACCTCGGCACCGCCGCTGGGGGCTGGGAAGATGAGTCGAGGATGTTTCAGCTGTTTCTCCCACAAAAATGAAGGGGGTGACCAACAAAAATTGGGAGTCACGGATTCACCAACAAATTGTGGATAATTAGTTTAAGTTAAAACCAACGACATTTTGGAAATTGCCAACACATTGATGGCTATGCCAACAAGACTTGAGTGCTTAACCGGCAAAAATGGGACATGACCAACAACCTAGGGGGGGTTCACCAACACAATGGAAAATAAAAAGGAAAATTGAGGGTTTGACCCACACACATGGGAAATGAAAAAGAGCTTATTAAATATTGAGGATTCAACCAGTAATCTCTGCTCCCTGATACTAAAACACCCCCCCTCCCCCCCTCCCCCCCAAATTGGTAGACATAGTGATCTATTTTCATTATTAGTGGGTATTTTGTATTAGGGTGCCTCTAATAATCACAACCACTAAAAACTTATAAATAAAACAAAATTGGTTAAATCCCTTATCAAAATATATCTAAAATATTGCCAACCATTGGATTTCAAAAGTTTCCTCTAATAATCAAATAAACACCTAATAAAAACATGTTGATTTCAATGAAATCAATTATTAAAATCTACTGAACATATTGCCGAAAAAATTGGTTTTCGAAGCGTTCTCCTAATAATAAAATAAAGACCTTTATAACAAAAATGGAAATCGTATTGGACCCTAATCATAAACTGGCGGATCTCATTCTAAGTTTATTAATAGGGGGTAGACACCAAAAATTCACCATCCTGTTCTCCTATTGATTCTCAATTACCACAATTAAGAACAACATTGTAAGCAACCAAAAAAAAACGAAAGTGCCAATCCACTCCTATTCTGATTAATTGGGGAATTTTTAGTAATAGGGAGCGGAGATTACAAATGGTAATTAACGAACGGCATTTGGTGGGTAATCAACCCATGTTGAAGGATTAACAAAAAACATGTTCTTTTACCATCAAGATGTGATAACAATTTAGTTATATTGAAGGTTCAAAAAGACGGGATTTCAAAAAAAAGAAAGAGTTCAAATGATTGCTTTGAATAACCAGCAAACATGGGAATGCAACAAGGAAACAATACCATTGAAAAAAAAGGTGGTTGCCATCAATACCCTGGTTCAACCTTGAACACTTGGAGTCATTAGGGATCATCCCAGGATGGAAAATGACCATTACTTGACCCCTGACCCCACCAGCCAGTAGTAACATGTATTATCTTTAATCTCTTGAAAAAACATAATTTATCTACAAGCCCTCACTGTGCATGGCTATTGGGAACATAGCCCAACCGTATTTTTGTTCCCTTCGACCTGATCCTCTGCCCCGCTCCGAGTCTCTGCTCTGCCAACTGCCCATCCGAATTCACGCGCTGAAGGGCACGGTCGAACTCCTGCGCCCGAAAAGGTGAGGGTCATCCCGGGCGTCAGAATCCCTTGCTCCGTTGATCATTGCATCATATTGCATCGATGCAGCTTTCTCCAAAATTAGGTCCGATACCGCAAAATCGCCATTTTATTTTGAACCATGATGATCAATAATATCATATATATATATATATATTATATGAGATCTGGAGCTTCGATCTTTGAGACAACTCCAGGTAGTATTGGCTAAAAAATCATTTTGGAGGTGACCAACAAGGATGATGTGATCATGACAGCAACCAGGACAAACCCCAACCATGATATCGCCAACAGAACAGTGATAAAACCAACAATACTCAACAATAATATGAGATTCTGACCAACAACTCTGGCTCTGAACCAGAAAAATCAACAATTTTATTAGGGTTGTATTATTAAAAACACAAAACTTGGACAAAATCATTGACACCAACCAGCAACAAAAGGTAGTAGTGAGTTTCGATTCTCCAGCTGGAGCTACCAAGCAAGTGATCCTCAGTTCTCCGAGCCTACCCCACCAGTTGCTATCCCAGTAGCCATCAAACTGGGTCCCTGTATAGATCAAAGATGGACAAAGCATGCACTGACTGTGTATGATATCCGTTTCTGGACTGTAAAACAGGCACATTCCAAGTTTATATGCGATGGTTGTATTGAAATGGATCTTGTACTTTTTTGTTTTCCATGTTGAGTTTCTGGAGGATACATATCAAATTCCAGCGGTGTAAGGTCCGCAAGCCAATTGATTTCATATTTCTGTTAGGAATTCCCAGGCTAGGTCACAAAGAAGTCTGTTGCCAACTGCAGAATCTGAAATAAGCTTGTACTTGAACCCCTTTTGCCCAACCAGCCCAGAACCTGGAAAGAGTGCTGTCCAACATGTAGTCCAAGTGCTTCTGGGTGCACTGCTACTGCTACCATAATTCAACTCAAATCATTGCCTTGCTCGTAATATCTTTAAGGAAGTGGTTCCTTGAAACCAGGATGTTTCCCAGTACTTTCAGGAATAATATTACATCTCGTAAATGGTTCATTCATCCAACTCAGGGACTCAAACCCTCGGAAACACCCTCTGGTAATCAAACGAGGCTGGAAAATCTCCTATAAATGTATAGGTTTAAGTCTGAACATGATCTATAAATGGGCAACATTTGCCGGAGGATAACCACGTTCCGGATTTTTCCGGCCTCATCTTCTCCCAGAAGTTCGTTGAGACAGACCAAATCTGGAAAGTTGGGCCAAAACAGCGAATTGTACCATAAGGGCCCTGCAAAGCATCCTCAGCTGTCGCAGCCACATCGGTCCATCAAAATGTAGGGAAGATACCCTCTGGTAATTTAAGATAGCTATTGAAAATGGCCATTTATAAATTATTTTCCCATCAAAAATGGTGATTTTCCATAGCTATGTTGGTTTACCAGAGGGTATGGGAAAACATGGTGAGTATATAGCGAAAGTATGAGGAAATCATTGAAAAACTGGGATGGACTGGGCAATTGCTGGGAAACCAGCCAAGTTCTTTATGAATCCTTGACATGCCATCTGGAATCAAAGAGAAATTTTCACTTGTCAATACAAAGGAAGATCCAATACCATGAGCCAGTGCACATACACTGGTCATCTGGTCAATGATCAAAGCCAACCGCAGGAGGCAATCACATTTCTCTGCTGTCAGTTTCCCTCCAACTATCCATGGAAACCGAAAAAACCATCAGTTTTATGCAAAAATCATGCGTAAAACACATCGTTCTATCTATCCCATGTGCTCCATGTATGGCATACCTACATATCTACCTACATTTGGATGATGTTTGGTGTGTTTGGTGTAAATGTTGACTTTAAAAAAATACATACATGAAGCACATGGGTATGGGAACTGTGCGGTGAAGGACTTCAACCGTGGCTCAATCCCAAAATATCGACAAAATACCCAGAACCATTTATCACTTGTTGCAATGTCTTACATACGTTCCTATCGTGTTGCTGCTTAAATCCCATCATCTCCTGAATTCTCATAATTTCGCTGGTTCTATGCCATTTTCCTCGATTTTTCCCATGGATTTTCACCATTTTCCACGATTTTTCCGATGATTTTGACACCAACATCACCCCCATCTGCAGCCACCTTCCAAGCATCCAGCAGCTCCAAGGCTGGCTGCCACCTCCTGGTGCCCTGGCCGATGGTCTTCGCAAAGGAGGTAAGGGCCAGACTCCTGGCAACACATTGGCAGTTTTCATGAACTTTTGGGGAAGCTCCATCAGAATTTCCCATGATATTATATATATATATGTGTTCTGTATGGATATGATGGATATATCATAGATCTATGTGTATATTTGTATAATAATATATAATCCACCGCTTTCCATATGTATACTATATGGGATTTATATTGTGGCTATCACCATCTGGAAATGGTAGTTGTTGCATCACAAATTAATCATGGAAATGGAAAGATTCAAGGTAGGATTTTGTTGTGTTTTTCCTGGTTTTTCACGAGCTAGAGAAGGTCCATGAAAAAGTGCAGATTTCAGCGAGTTCACCATGGGTCCAGGGGGTGAGTCCTGGGATGCACTGGTCACTTTAGCAATCCCATCCCCCGTTTCATGTTAAACACCCCCAATCCATGGTCCAAATATGTATATAAATCCCTTGCTTGTTATCATGGTTTTCCAGGGTGTTTAATATATATATATATATATTACTTATATTACTTAGTATTGCAGGGAAGGGATTATTGAAGCATCCGGATGTGTTGCCCTAATGTTGACCCATGCACACATGATAATGGAAATCATAAGGAAATCATAGTGTACAGTACATACCCAGCATATCCCAGCATGTTTGAAAACTGCTCTGTGAAATTTCTCTGCGTCAACATCAGAAACTAGGGTATACTGTCTGTAAACAACCAATACTGGGAAAGTCACTGATATAGGAAAGAACCAGTCTGTGGATGTGGGACCACGATATCTTTCAGAGAAACTAGTTAACTAGTTCTTGTTCGTAAGGAAACCCATGGCTGTGCATCAAAACCCTGCTTTCACAGCAGGATAGCTTGCTAACTGGTATGGATGTTCATCACAAAATATGGTATCACTTGGTAATTATCATAGGTTTTCAGTGGTTTTCACCGTTTGACTCATACCCTTTTGTGAATATCACCAGTCAACTTGACCTACAGAATCACTCACCTTGACCCGGTCCAACGTTTGGGTCCCCGCAAATCCATCAGTGGGGATACCCCCGAGACCCGTGGATACTTTTTGTTGCCCTCATTCACCAATGGATGGCAACCACCATTTTCTTGAAAATGATTCAAGGATTCACCAGTTCTTTGAAAGGGCACAGATCATTTTTGCACAACAAAAACCACGACTTCGCAGCAGGTCCCTCTCCTTGCCACGGATCGGTCCAGAGTATGCACCCAATTTTTCAGGCGAATCTGCAAAGGCTTCCATCTGCTTTTCCGGAGACGCATGGAGACACGTCTTGTGTGTGCGTATGGATAGACATATAATGGATGTTTATCTACGTTCAATATCGTTCAATCTTGCCTCATGTTGTCATGGTACAAATGCTGATACTTATGTAATCATCTACTGTAAGTCTAATTGTGAAACCATGTGAAAGATAATCCCAACATGGAAGTCCTAGGAACACCAGAATATTGGAGTTCCAATCTAAATAAAACAACACACCCTGTCCCTTTGCTGGATGACTGTTGGGAGGTCCTGCGAAAGAAATTGGAGCTCAAAGATGCGCAAGGTTGGCATGGGGGCAAAATTATGGACGTCAAGATTGAATCACTAAATTTAATGGTCATTAGATATGGATCATTAGTTTTGATATTTCCCTGCAATTCGTTATGGTACTATGGTCATTTGATTGGAAAAATCAAACACAATTTGTGATAGCGGGCTTGTACAAAAAATAGTCTTGCACGGCAATCTGATGATTCCCTCCGTTGATCAAACATGGCTAGATATGCTAGCTGGGAAATCCACCCAAAAATAGGCATTTATATAAATGGAAAAATCATCGAACTACTTTGGGGAATTTCCCAGCGCACCATGAATGTTTAGTTCGGAGAAGGTCTATCATTTGGAACAAACTCATTTGGACTCTGCCAGTATCAAGGTTCGCATGCACATCACGCCACTCTGTCTGGATTGGACAAGCCTTCAAGCTATTGTCTGAAAACTGGTCATACCCCCATATAGAATCTTAATAACAAACATCAGAAGCGACTGGATTTGTGGAGCACCCCATTTTTAGACGAACCAATTTTCTACGGGCTGGATTCACATGAAAAATGGTGTTAGCCTTATACCCGAATTTGACGCTTGCTTTTGAGCCTATTCCCATGGCGCATTCGCCGTCCTGTGTTTCGGCCATCACAACAAATCTGTCTGGTTGACTGTAGATGGGTCATTGATGGGTCTACCATTTATTGTATAGCACATGTTTTTTTTATGTTTTTGTTCGGCCATGGACATGATATGACATGATTCTACCTGCATCAAGACTGCTACCGTGAGTCCTCTAGCAGGTTCGCGCACGTCCCCTTTTGCCACCATCACATGAGCTGACGCCTCCGACTACCGCTTCACGGTACCTCGGTGTACTGCAACATAGGCAGATTTCTGAAGTAATTTTCTCGGATTACAGTTGGTCAAATCCCTGTCTTGTATTTATTGTTTTCAATCCCCAGTTCTCGCCGACAAAACCCACTTTGAGGTCAATGTTGTAACACGATTTATCATTGCTGGTTATGTGTCCTCATTTGCTCCTGCGTGAAATCAATCGAAATCACGCACGTTTCTTTGAATTCGTCACACTTTTCAATTTTTTTGAACAAATTTTAACATGACCTGTTTCTCCCACTCTTCTGATGTTTGAAATTACCAAAATACATCTATTTCATCCTCCTGTTTCCCTTCAATGTTCATCACTTGGTGTTGCTTGGCAAAACACATTTGTTCCAATGCCTGAAATCAACATGCAGGTACTGAAAGTTGGGGTATTCCACGGATTTATCCTCGGTTTCCCTATTGTTTGATAACCACATTGGTTGTAAATCAAATCCGCCATTTTTAGACACACTCAAGATCATTCATGTATTGTTGCATATTTATATCCAGATCGTATGCCCATTCCATGCCCATCATGTTCTCGGAAAAAATGGGTGTGAGTCAAACCCAGTACCCTGGCGAACCCTTAAATAGTTGGTACTGTAAATGGATGTAAATGGATGCTTCATCTCCTCAAATCCAATTAAAAGTTTCGACCCATCCCCTGGGTATGGCTCAAATTGGGTACCCCTACCAATGGATGCTTCAAAAGATAGACATCTGTGAGTACCCATCCTCCTGCCATTTTGCTGATGAAATGCCCATGTCCCCGGCCTCATCACTCGTGACCTTCCGGATCCGCCGCAGCGGATCCTTCGACTCCTTCGGCCCAGCGCCGCATCTCCGCGTCGCGGCCGCCGCGGCGGCCGTAGTAGCGCAGCTCGCTGCCGTCGGGGCCTACGGGGTGGATTTCACCATGACCCGTGGGGATCCTTGGGGGTGAAAAACTATAGGGAGTTTGTATGAGTACTATAGGGGAGTTAGTACTGAGTTATACTAGATTACTATTATACTATGAATATAGTTTGTTTATGATAATTAATGTTTATTATTGTTTATTGATGTTTCTTGGAATTTCCTTACACAGAATCTAGAAGGTATAGTTACAAGTTACAAATTGTATTGGGGATTACAGTATCATTATTCTTCAAGGGTCCCGTAATCGAACATGGCAAGCTGAGGTTTGTAGCTTGGAAAATAATCCGACTAATAAATTAAATGGTGGTTTCTCCAGCAAGCCATATTATTACCGGAGGGATTTGTGTGTTTTTTGTTGCTGTTTTTTGCGCAGAAATCTGGATTTGGAACATATTCGAACCAAGCCAATATAGGGAATACATCCAATCTGCTGTTGTATTTGAACCATGGAAAACATCCCATGCGATGTTTTAGACAATGGCAAAACAAGAAAATTTACCGAGAGGGTTAGTCTACCAGGACGATCATCTCAAATTGGGCTTTTCCAAAAATGGAGCATGAGAGCCCCAAAACTGGCATGTTCTTTGGAAGATAATGCTAAACCCTGGTCATTGATGTCTGCGAATGATGTTTTCGCCGCCAAAAAGTAGTAGAAAACGTGGATTTAACAATGCATATTTGGATGTTTTGCGGCAAACATTGAGATTTAGCTACCATGAACATGTCAGATTGATGGATTGGATCAACAGTATTTCCCTTTTTGCAAACAATGGACAATGGACATGCAAGAGGGATTCTACATTTAACTCAAGTGAGTTTGTCTGAAAACGGACTACGCTGAGGAACCCTAATTCAAACGGCCAAACATGTGCGCAATCTTCAGCTGGTTCCGTCGAAGTATGCAGTGAGTCAAGCTACGAAGCCAAGAATGATCCCACGCTCACCATCGTTGAAAACGAGACGCGGTGGTGACGTCGTTCTTTTTTTTCAAGCAGATGGAGAATCACGGATACCCTGTGGCAATCAAACATGGCAATGGACAATTTTACAATTACATAGTAAATATATAAACAAATAGATGATTTTCCCAGCTGCAAACCTCCATTTAGTTCTGGGACTTTCCAGCTAGCCACGTTTGATTACTGGAGGGCAATCAATGATTTTCTCACCAACGGATTGTTGGCTCTATGCAGTGGTTGAACTGGGACAGTGATCCAAATACTCAACAGCATTCGTAGAGATCCTTCAACATCCATCAATTTGGGGAGGAAAAAGCACGAAGTGGTCATATTGTGTGTGTGCCAACATTGGCCATTGTGTGCGCTTGGAATCTCAAAGTATGTATAGCAAACCCCAAAAGGATAGAAAAGTTATTTACCACTATTTTAGGAGGATCTTATGTTTCTATCTTTTTGGGGGTTGCATACGTGATGGTGGCTATGAACCCTCCGAAATTGGATAATGAGAACGTCCCAGGCAGCAACAGGTCAAACTTGGGGTCCTCAAAAGCCAAAAGGTTTGCAGGTTCTAGACTAACAATAATCATTGGATTGGTTTATGGGAAAATTTAAAGGAAACTCCAATATTGGATGAGAAAAACCATGGTTTCCGGATGTTTCCAGTTAAGATTTTCCCTTCAACCATTCCAGTGAAATAACATAAAGTAACAAGCATCTTTGGGCCAAGGAGTCCTTGCATTCAACCCATCCCCATATTCAGACCCATCACCAGCAACCAGCCACTTGGAAGATCATCTGGAGTTCTTGCTGAACAACCCTGATGGAGCTACCCCGTATGTGTAATATATATATATACATACATGCGGCAAAACCTCATCAATATATAATATGTATAATTGGAATGGTTATCAATATATGTGTATATATCATGAATTACGGAAAATTATAGGAGTATATAGGTTATAACCATGGCTCCTAACCAGTACTTGACTTACTCAATCGATCCGACAACAAACTGGACATGACCGGGGCCCCGCCTAGCAACATATGTGCAGAGAAGAGTGACAAGCCGCGCCAGTGCGTCAGCGCCTGCGCGACCCAAAAAGGTGGTCCAGGAGCCCTGTGGACCCCTCGGTCTTTAAAGAAGAACTAAGTCACTAAGATTCATTAGGTGGTAAATCATATGAAAAAAATATGGTTTGATAGGGTTTCACCATCTTGAAATAAGTCTATACATTCTTGGTTTTAACCATGACAATAACCCCCATTAGATGGGATATAACCCCCACAAAAATGTCTAAATACTCGCTTGTCAAGTACTGGTTTACCAAACCCGCTGGAGGTTTATCCCTGTGGAAAGCTGAAGAAAGCAACCCATCTGGATATTTATCAAATCAAGATTAAACTGTTCACTGGGGTGACTTGACAGGAAAGTGGTGGGTTCTTTCTCATCCGTTTTAGGGTGGTCCTGGTATATCTTCCATCCAGCCCATTCTGGTAGAAAACAAAAAACTAGGTAAAATGGCGATAACTTTGCATGCGATATTGTCAGCAGTTTTAGATGAAAATGATGGCGTGTCATCCAAACTCAGGGCTTTCCGCATATTCTTGTTCAAGTAATACCTGTGCCTCTTGAGTAAGCCCAAATATTCCAAAGTAATAAGAAGACCAGGTGTTTGTGAATGTTTGGGAAACAGCCACGACTCCCACAGCTCCCTTTTGCAGATTGGCTTGGAATTCCCATGGGTTGATCCAAAACTCCGTGCAGAATTCCGCTCAAAGTCAAGCAACTTTGGGGGACCATCCCATTGGTGTAAGCGTCAAAAGCTGGCCAAACTGGGTCTGAAAGTGGGGGGTTGACCATGGTAACCCCCCGAGATGGAAATTCTCAATTTATGTAAATGGGGAACTCATCATGAAATCCTGTGGATTTAGGGATACCCTATCTTGGGCCAAACCCAATTGGAACGGTCATTTTCCTACCACATTGAGAACCGAGACACTCAAGTGGGGGCTGAGCTATGAATCAGTGGCCATGATTGCTCTGGTAGAATCCTTAATTTCCCTATTAACTTAGATGAATTAGGATGATGCCTGAAGAGAGTTTGTGTCTTTTAAATCGGCTGCAGTTCATACTTGTAAGGGGTTGTAGCTCATTATAGTTGTAACCCAATTTTTGTGATACTAGTTTATAAATTGCAGGGGAGTATACCCGTGTTTGATGAACACGTGCCCGTTTTTGCTGGATACACTCCATGTTTTTGTGTCTGTTCTCGTTATTTGGAACATTTAGGAACATCATGGGCCGGGTTTTTGTTTCACGAAAACAATGGGAAAACATGCAAACAACAACAAGGCAGCGGTGCCGCAGCTCATCTAGAGTTGCCACCGGGGTTTGTCTGAAAATAGTGTCCCTCGAAATCCTTTGGTTTAATGTGGTAAACCCAATGCCATAAACCTACCAATTTGGGGATGGTTGAAATCCCTTCCCGTAAAAACAGGTGATTTTGAGGATGGTTTATTGCTGGGTCTATGACACTATCATATATATATAATTTTCCCTATTAATTGTAGTCAAATACCCTCTGGTAAACTAACATAGCTATGGAAAATCACCAGTTTCAATGGGTAAATCAACTATAAATGGCAATTTTCAATAGCTATGTTAAATTACCAGGACCCTACATCCAAACACATCCACCCCAAGCCTCTTCCTTCGTTCCGAAGAATTGCCCATCTACAGTTCCAAAGTCATGGTGCGTGACGACTGCGTAGCCTGACGCGAGCAGCGCTGCTGGGATGATCCCAGGTTCCCGTTTTGGCCCAACCATCGAAGCTATATGAATTGATCTTAATTGGTGCATCATATGATGGAAAATATGACAAAAACAGTCAACAAGAAATGTTTGTATTACAATAAAATTTGAAAGAGAGCTTATTTGTACAAAACATCTAAAAAAACGTTTTTTCTGTTCTAGGAAGGCGCCTCAAAATTTGAAGGAACGTTTTGATTGTATGTTTAGTTTTGTTCTTGTGTTATTTTCTAAACATGTTGTGTCTGCATGGTTGTCGACTTGTGCTAGCCAAAGGATGAAATCGTTCACTGGATTTATTTCTCATCTCCGAGGAAGAAACATGGTTCCCCTATCCAACCTTAAGGGACGTTCCTGCAAAATTTCAACCAGTTCTTGCATTTTGGTGTATGAAACATTCTCAATGAACGGAAGTCACTTCGGGCTGATGTGCGCAATCTCTCTCCCGCTCTCTCTTGCTCGATATACGAATTCTGTCACTATGCCATGTAACAAGCAAGGGTACACCACCACATATACTTGCAATAAGTTCAAACATACCTCCAAAAAGTAGGGCGGACTCGAAATTATATCAAACCATATCAAGCCACTTAATTAAAACCATGGCAACGAGGGTTTACAAAGCATTTAATAACACAATACACTCTAAACATTGCTAAAATAGCAATATGATGAAACATTAAACAACGAAACACTGTGGTGTATTTTTCACTAACCCGAAATGTTCAACACTTCTCCCTGAATCCTAACCATGATTCCAGAGAGGTCACTCTTTCCTGCGGCACATTTCCGCACCTTGATCGCCACGTCCGAGCCTTCCTGTGGCAATGAGTGCACCATGGATCCATAGCATAGCAACGGAGCAAAAACGAGGGAAACATATGGAAACATTGGATATCATTGGATAACTTTAGTAGAACCAGTAAAACCCAATCCTAACAGAATGGTGAATTATATTCTTTTCTAATCGTTTCTAGATATAGCTTGATCAACTGAAATTGCTGGTGCCACCATTGTGTCTTACCTGAGACAAGCTGTTACTAAATTTTGTTTCAACTGAACAGAAACGGAATATGAGCATGTCTACTGCTATGATTGGTTACATACACTTTAACAATTCCCAAACCTCAGTCATCATTGTCAACAAAATAATTTCTAGCTTTTTGCGGCTCAAGGTTCGCGCTGTGACCCCGAATGCCAAATGTTTTCACATGTTTTCACACGCTTGGGTCAAAGCACCACCGAAGGCGTCATCTGGTTCTCCAAAACAGTTATCTCTGATTGCCTTCTCCTTTTTGGAGTGGGCAGGGCTGCAAACACTTTCAAATGACATTAATTTCGAAAAAAAAATACGGTTTCTCAAGCAAATGTGTCATCCTCTATGCGGCAGTGATACGCGCTAGAATGGGCTAGCTGTATTTCTTTCAAAGTATGTCAGGGTCGCAGGTGCTGAGTACTTTGAGTCACCTCAGCGACCGAGGCCTCTGCATTTATGCGGCAGAATTTGGCCAACAATTGCCCATTTGGCAACACGAGGTGGAGATTTGGAAGGTTCACATTCATTTCACGAGCAATCCTTTTGTGCGTCTCCCAGGCCGAATCAGCACCCTGTGCAGTTAGACGAAGGCGTTCTTCTCCAACCAACGTCGAGCAAATCAGGGTCACCGCATCATCCTCTACCATAGCCTCTAGTTGCAAAGCTACGTCTCCGGCACAGGCGCCAACATAGCAAATTCCCGGGTCTGGCAACGGAATATTGCATCCTCCATGTCGATTCTTTCCGATGGCAACAGCACTGCCATCACTCCGGAGAAGCACTGTATGATCGCGGCCTGCAGACACCTGGGTGTATGCCATTCCCTCATCCAGAGCTGGGATGTTAAATTTACAAGAGTTATGGCCTCCGATGGCAACAGCACTGCCATCACTCCGGAGAAGCACTGTGTGAGAACATCCCGCGGAAATCTGGCTGTACGCCATTCCCTCATCCAAAGCTGGGATGTTGCACCGTCCATCTCCATTCTCTCCGATGGCAATAGCAGAGCCATCACTTTGCAGAAGCACGGTATGAAGACCGCCTGCAGAAATCTGGGTGTAAGCCATTCCCTCACCCAAAAGTGGGATGTCGCATTGTCCTTCTTCATTGGCTCCCATGGCAACAGCAAAGCCATCACTGCGAAGAAGCACTGTATGATCCCCGCCTGCAGAAACCTGGGTGTATGTCGTTCCCTCCTCCAAAGCTGGAATGTTGCATTTTCCCTCATCATTCTCTCCTATGGCAACAGCAAAGCCATCACTGCGAAGAAGCACCGTATGACCCCCGCCTGCAGAAACCTGGGTGTATGTTGTTCCCTCGTCCAAAGGTGGAATGTTGCATTGCCCTTCTTCATTGCATCCAATAGCAACAGCATGGCCATCACTCCGGAGAAGCGCTGTATGAAAATATCCTGCAGAAATATGAGTGTATGCCAGCCCTTCATCCAAAGCTGGGATGTCGCATTGTCCATGTGCATTATCTCCCATGGCAACAGCTGTGCCGTCACTGCGAAGAAGCACTGTATGAGCCACGCTAGCAGAAACCATTGCTCGAATGAAGGCCAATTTGATCAAAGATTTGAGATGTTGGTGTTCAAGCTGCAGAAAGGCATAATGCGTCAATGGTCCAAAATTTGATCCACATTTGGTTTGAAATGGGATGATTGCATTGGCTTGTAAGTTTATATACGTTGACATCCCATATCAACCATCCCATTTCAATCATATAAATATAAACTTAAATTGTTCAACATGTAAATTTATATAACATAATCTAACCAAAATCAGAATTTGGACGTGGGGCCCACACCACATGGCGCCGTGAACTCCGCAGCCATGGCACTGGGAAACACACTGAAACAAGGTGGGCTTGGATGGCCTTCAGGAGCATGTCCCTCTTGGTCCTTGATAAATAGGAGTGTCTAAGAGTCTAAACATATGGGGGTTTCCTAAAATGGGGGTAGCCAAAAATGGTTGGTTTATAATGGAAAATCCTATTGAAATAGATGATTTGGGGGTGCCCCTATTTTAGGAAACCTCCATATCCATTTGTGAAGCACACGTTGGAATTAAGCAAGGATGTGAATCATGAAGCATAAACTGCAAATCACACACGAATCATCACAAATCCCTTCAATCCGATTCAATCCCGTCGGCAGATGCTCATTGTTCATGGCTTCCCCTCCGGCGTCATCAGTTGTGGCCATTGGACATCCCCTATAAACCAACACTTTAATGGGAAAATCATCTGTAATGCAATTGCCATGTTTGACTACCGGAGAGTAAATGCCAATGTTTGATCCTTAAAGCGAAAACCTGATACTGTAGATTCAATAACCTGGAACCATTCTGAGTTCTCTGGTATTGACTAGCATCCAAATCTGAGCCATTTCAAAGGGGTAGTGTAGACCTGAGGTTCTGAAAATGATGTCTACTCCTCAGCAACCATTCTGGATGTCAATCCAACATGGGTCAACTAGCCATCATTTTCATGCTTTGCTGATTTTTAAATGGGAAACTTCACCCTTGGATGGTGTTTTCACCTCCATCATCTTGTTTTCTTTCCGTCTCACTTATCCATCGCTGCGCAGTGCTGGGCCAGTTCAAAATGCGCCGACTGGTGAATTTATTTCTGCTGCAAAGGGTTAGTAACCCATCAGAATCGAACAACTATTTCCGCCCACTTGTTGTGGATGAATTCGCGGTTTCCGTTGGTAAAGACAATCCATTTTTCCTGCTCAAAGTCCGTTTTGGAACTCCTTGATGATTTAATACATGGTTTTCACTGTTAAACAATGTGTGCAGGTGCGTTTGCATCCGTATGCTCTCCAGAAACTTCTATGTGTTGTTTTTGCCGCCCTTTTTCAGTATCAAAGCCTAACATGTCCAGCAGATTTCTGGAAGCGAAAATGGATATGAGAACCGCAACCAAAATCATAAAAACCAAGCGAAACCGAAAATATCCAGGAACCGCAAGAAACGGAACCGGCACTTAAAAACCGGAACTGGACCGAAATTGAACTTGGAACCGCAGGGTGGTCCATGGTACTGCGGAAACACTGGCAAACATCTCGATTTTCCCACGAAGCGCAAAGAGAGTTTGGCTCTTTAAATTCAAAAATTTGAACGGAAACCCAAGGAAAATGACAGGACATGCAAGGAAAACGAGGGGACATAAAAGGAAATAAAAAAGGAGAGGAAATTACAGGAAAACAAGAGGAAACAAAAGGAAACTGAAAAAACAGGAAAACTAAAAAAGGAAAATGAAAAGACAACAGCAGGAAAATGACAATGATACAACAGTAGTTTTTTTTCATGGAAGACGGAATCAAAACCAGAGAAAAACAGAAGGACAACAAAAGGAACAGGACAGACAATGCAACAAACATGAAAAACATGGAAAGAACATGATTCAAAAAGGCCAGGCCATAGAAACAGCAAAAAAAACATCAACATACATTAAAAAAAACAGAGAACACGAATAGGACAAAGAAAGGAAATTATCCAAAATAAGAGGGATGAAAGGACATGAAAGGTACATGGAAGGACAAACAAATGAAGAAAAACATGGAATGAAAAGACATGAAAGGAAAATGGAAGGAACACGAGAAGAAAAAGAGGGAATCACCGTGGAAAAGCAATGACACAAGTTGTAGGAAAATGAATGAAATAAAAGGACACGAAGGAAAATTAAAAGGATGATGAGGAAGAACGAGGAAGAAAGGGCAAAGGAAAGCGGACTGGAAGAAGAGATGAAGAGGAACAAACCAGGTGTTGCTTATGTGTAATTTTCATGTTCGTTTGTCCGGCCCCCTATCAAAAAAATCACTCGATGTGCTTGTGCCGAATGCCACACTTGCGCAAAGCAACAGAAGCAAACAAATACAAAACGACTAAGACTGAAAAGGAACATGGAAGGACAAGCAAATAGAAGGGAGAGGAGATGAGAGGAACACAAAGGAAAAGGACACAGTTAAAGAAACAAATGCCAAAAATTGAAGAAAAAACAAAACATGAAAGAGAGATGAAAAGATGAACGGAAACTGAAGACAAGAGGGTTTGAAAGGAAATGAAATGAAAACGGCAGGAAATGAAAGGACAACAAGGAAAATGAGAGCAAAAGACGAGGGAAAAGAAGAGGGAAGGAAACAAAAGACCCCCGGTCCGTGGGTTATCCTATTCAGAACTAGATTATAGCTCCAGTTACTAACCAGTCACGATCTGAGGGTGGACACCGTTTAGATTTGCATAAGCCGACCATCAAAAAAAACTTTCTTCGAGTGATTATAAGCCTGACACATTATTCTGACATAGTTTCTGACATATATCTGGAAATATATCTTGAACAAATTTTCTGACATTCTATCTGGTATTTTATCTGGCATGCATTTTCACAGTTTCTCTGGTATTTCCCCACCTGCCAGGTGAGGGTTACTAGATTTTATCACAGCTGCGCGGGGGTGCGGGGGGGTGCGGGGGGGTGCGGGGTGGACAACTTCCCGCCGCCTTCCGCCTTCACCTCCCGCCTCCGCACTCCATCTGCCAGCTTCAGATCTCAGTGGGCACTGCCGGACCTCAGCTGCCAGCTCCAGAGCCCAGTGGGCACTGCCGGACCTCAACGGCGAGCTCCANATCTGCCAGCTTCAGATCTCAGTGGGCACTGCCGGACCTCAGCTGCCAGCTCCAGAGCCCAGTGGGCACTGCCGGACCTCAACGGCGAGCTCCAGATCTCAGTGGGCGACGCCGGACCTCAACCGCGAGCTCCAGATCCCAGTGGGCACTGCCGGACCTCAACCGCGAGCTCCAGATCCCAGTGGGCACTGCCGGACCTCAACCGCGAGATCTAGATCTCAGTGGGCAGTGCCGGACCGCAACCGCGAGATCGAGATCTCAGTGGGCAGTGCCGGACCTCAACCGCCAGATCGAGATCTCAGTGGGCAGTGCCGGACCTCAACCGCCAGATCGAGATCTCAGTGGGCAGTGCCGGACCTCAACCGCCAGAGAGAATGCCAGAAAGAATGTCAGAAAGAATATCAGAAAGAATGTCAGAATACATGCCAGATAGAATGCCAGATAGAATGCCAGAAAGAATGCCAGAAAGAATGCCAGAATACATGCCAGGAAGAATGTCAGAATACATGCCAGAAAGAATGCCAGATAGAATGCCAGATAGAATGTCAGAAAGAATCCTAGATAGAATGCCAGAAAGAATGCCAGATAGAATGNATGTCAGAATACATGCCAGAAAGAATGCCAGATAGAATGCCAGATAGAATGTCAGAAAGAATCCTAGATAGAATGCCAGAAAGAATGCCAGATAGAATGCCAGATAGAATGTCAGATAGAATGCCAGATAGAATGCCAGAAAGAATATCAGAAAGAATGTCAGAAAGAATCCCAGATAGAATGCCAGAAAGAATATCAGAAAGAATGTCAGAATACATGCCAGAAAGAATGCCAGATAGAATGCCAGATAGAATGTCAGATAGAATGCCAGATAGAATGCCAGAAAGAATATCAGAAAGAATGTCAGAATACATGNAGAGGACAACTCTGATGAAATCTAGAGACCGAAGGTCTCTAGATTTCATCAGAGTTGTCCTCTCCTCCTCTTCCCTGCCAGAAAGTTTTGCCAGAAAGTGATGTCAAAATCTGTATCACACTATATGCCAAAGAAAGTCTCATGGTGGGGATCACTCGAAGAAAGTAATTTATCTGGAAAAAATCTGACATACTTTCTGGCATCTATTCTGGCATTCTTTCTGAGATTCTTTCTGGCATGCTATCTGGCATCTATTCTGACATTCTTCCTGACATTCTTTCTGTGGTTCTGTCTGGCATCTATTCTGACATTCTCTCTGACATGGGCACTGCCCACTGAGATCTGGCGCTCGCGGTTGGGGTCCGGCAGTGCCCGCTGATCTCTGTAGCTAGCAGTGGAGGACGCGGAGGACGAGAAGAAGGAGAAGGTGGGACGCACCCCTGATAAAATCTAGAGACCCTCACCTGGCAGGTGGGGAAAAACATAGCATCAGTAGATTTCCCAAGTGGATTAGACATGATTAAACAATAACAAAAAGCCATCTTCAGCAACTCCAGGACCAAGCGCGTTCCCTTATGTGAATCCTCCCCATCAGCCGCCCGCGCCGCCTCCCGCGCTGTTCGACGCCGCAGAAGACTTCGACGCTGCGACAGTGGAAGATGGCGCCGCCAGATGCGACAGCTGCGACAGGGTCACGGCGGTGAGACCTTTCTGCTTCAAACCTCCAGGGCTTGGTCGATGGGGAATCATGATGGATGACACCTGGCTGAAACATATGTTAAAATTCATGTATGCATATCTATATATATTCTATAAATGTATAATCATTTGGGATTTCCAAATAGTGATGGATGGTGTGTATATTAATGTATAGTATAGAATGTATATTGATGATTGGAAACATGTACTACTCATGTGTAGGTTAAAAAAGGACGTCAGCAGTTTTACCCACCTGCTATGTGATGGTCTCTAGATTTTACGGTTCCTCCTCCTTCTCCTCGCCTCTGAAATCCTCTTGCTGGGAAGCTCTTTCGCCAGCTAGCAGCCTCTCTGGGGCTCGCCGGACACGAACTCTATGCAAGAAAAACATGCACCTCAAAGTCCTAAGGCCTCATTTTCCCCGTCCTTGCCGAATGTGGTACAAAAAAGGATCTTCGCCGAGAAACCATAGCAATGCCAAGGTTCTACGGCCGAGTGTTTGTAGCAACGTTGCCGATTCTACGGCCGAGGGTTTATAGCAGTATCCTAGGGTTACTGCCGATGGGGTCCACTCACGATTACTCACGATTACTCACGATTTTAGAGCTGCTATATCATACCTTTTGAGTCCTTTGCAAGCCTAAAGGACGCATTTGGTACACCCCACTCACGATTACTCACGATTACTCACGTTCCTTTTGAGGCCCAGGGCCTCAAAAGGTACAGTAATGTTGGTACATTGAATGGATGTTTAGAGCAACGTTCCTTTTGAGGTCCGGACCTCAAAAGGTACATCATGAGGATTTTACATGGACGTACCTTTTTGGCCCACTTTCTACGGATTTCCATGAGGACGTACTTTTTCAGTCCCTGGACTAACATGCCAGATACAATGTCACGAACGTCACGATATGTCAAATAGAATGTCAGAATATAAGTCAGATAGAATGCCAAATAAGGTGTCAAATAACATGTCAGAGAGAATGCCACAAAAAATGACAAATAGAATGCCAAACAAAAGGATAGATCAATGTCACATCATATGGCAGATAAAATGTCAAAACATATGGCAAATAGTCTATGAGGACACCCGTCAGATAAAATCTCAGAATATATGCCACTTGGCGGGGTTCACTCCATGTAAAGTAGTTTCTAACTTCTAGCAGAATCGATTGTGATCCATTTTAGCCAACAGTGGGCCAAAGTGCTGTACAAAAGTTGATAGTCGTTTGATGGGACACTTGTTCAGGAACCAATGCTTCACCCTGAAGTCCTGTTTCCACCTATCCATGCACCATAGAATATCAGCACATGATAGGGATTTGTGGGATCAACAGCAACCAGAACTAGGCAACTAACCTCGGGCATATCATGCACCATTGGTATTGTGTGGTGCGCGCCGAGTAACCCAACATGTTCCTTAGAAATTCGAAATTGGGGATCTGAGTCAAGTCTCTTTCAGCCCCTGAAAGATTGGAAGTCTGAGTTACACCCCTAGTGTTAGAAAGGTTCTTGCCGATAGTCAATGATATCTCTATGAATATAATATAAAACATTATAACATAATATAACATAATATAATTTAATATAATACAATGCAATATAATATAATATAATACAATGCAATATAATATAATATAATGTAATATAATATGATATAATATAATATAATATAATACAATATGATATAATATAATATAATATAATATAATATAATATAATATAATATAATATAATATAATATAATATAATATAGTATAATATGATATTAATATAATATATATATATACATGTATGTATATCCATATCTATTATATTCTATAGTTATATATATATATAATTAGATATATGTATATAGATAGTGCTATATATATATATATTCTACACCCATATATTATGTCAATGCTACGTTAGGTTGATTCATGACATCTGTGTGTTGGTCATACTATTCCTCTTGCGTGGTTTGACCCTGACATGTGGTGACCTAAGTCAGTAGCAACTGGAAGTTCCCCGATGAAAATAATTCAGACTCACGACCACAAACATATTATGGTTGTCTTTCTATCAATTCACCATCCAATATTTTAAAGGACCCAATTCTAATCCGTACCACACGTCAATATCTAGTTTCCAATCACTTGCAACCCTGAAATAAGCTCACTTTAGAATCTTTGGAGAGGTTCCACCAGGATTCAAGCTATCCCCCCAGTGGTGCCTATGAGCAAGAGTTCCAAGGCCTCAAATGAAAGGAAAACACAGTTTTACGCATTTCTATGGAAACCGGATGTGTTGTTACCATGCATGAGTGTACACGGTATGCGTTCCTTTACATTTTCAAATCATAAAAAGGTTATGAAATTGTGGGAGTATTGTCTATGGCAACAAACAACCTTCAGGTTGGAAGCAACTGGACGATTCTCGGGGTGGAGTCAGGACCCGTTTCAGTGGTTCCCAAGTTTCCGCGAAGGCTTCCAATCCACTCAGTCTATCAGGAACGCCTTTTGAGTACATGATGAGGACCGCCCTTGAGCGTATTCAAGTGCCAATCCGGAAACGTCTAAAGGCGGTTTTCACTCCTCAAAGTATCACAGCCTGCTACGCCTGGTACTAGGTACGCTGAGTTTTTTACTTCAAGAGTCCCGACGTAATCGAAAATGCCCTCTTAATTATCAAACATATCGATGACGATTGTCTTTTTTGAATCGGCAAATAAAACCCATCTACAACTCAAAATACGCAAAATACATAAGCAATGGATGGCACTGGATGGCCATTGTCCGCCTGATTTCACTACCAGATTCTGCTCACTCCCAAAGCTGAGTGGCTCAGCCATCCCCACCTGGTGATGAAAATCACTTCTCCTAGGAAGACCAGGTTTATTTTGACAGTTTCTTGCCCTTGCCAGGTTCGATTGCTCAACATCATCATCCTCATCATCATCATCATCATCATCAACACTTATCTCCCACGCTGATTTCGTTAAGACACCCAAACTTTGTTGGTGAAGATGCCGAACTGTGCTGCTGATAAACAAACGTTATGTTGTCCCACATTCTGCAGGCAGAGCGACTTTCAAAATGTGCTCTCGGAAGCCTTCGTGCCGTGCACGGTATACTGCATGTGTGGTCAGGGAAAATAAGCTTCGCATGGGATGGATTGGGGCACGGTTCAGGATGTAGTATCCGACCATTAAAAATAGAACAGTAATTTAGCACTATTCTGCGGAAACTCCAAGCAACGGTGGAAGCATCTTAGCAGGCTCCTCATCCATTCTACTGGATATGTTATCACAACAGGGCCATTTCGAACCCCCATTGGAATATAGTCAATAATTGTATCGCTTTTATAGAATGAACCAGCAATGACCAACTATCAACTACATCCCCACAGTTTTTGTTGGTAAAGACTCCTATCAATGATGTTTGAAGAGTGAATCCCCATGAAGCAATCATCAAGCAATGAGCAAATATTTCATTGGTGCTGCTTACATATCCTTTTGCATTATATCGCATATCCCCCTGCTAATTGGGGGGTGATACTTGGGGGGTGGGATTTTACAATCTTAAAGTGAAACGCACAGGTTCAGGAAGGTAGGGGCCTCTATAAAATNCCTGACCTAACAATTTCATCACTACAAAATCATGACCCCAGCCACCACAAAAAGTGAGACATATTGTAAAATCAGGGTCGTCAGGACATTCTCGGGCAGCTTTTTTTAACCATATTCAGGCCTATAAAATCAAAAACCTACATATACAACTCCCAG